>LPNX010816003.1:221280-281571 GCA_001517045.1 Pseudotsuga menziesii | reverse complement strand
AAAAATGAACTATTTTGTTTTTCAGCATATGTCCATGAATTGTGAGATCGTTCTAACTCTATGACTTATGTCTTGTTGAATGATGTCTGGTTTATTTTGTGAAGAATTCACTTATAGTAATGCTGGTGCTTCACATAACAGTTAGCTACCTAATTGTTGGAATAATTTCTCTTTCATGTGTTGTAAATACAAGTATCAGCTACCTGTAATTGTGTTTATCATACATGTAGTTAATGCATTACTAAATCATAATCATGTTGGCTCCCCGGGGATAGGTAGTTAGTGTTTAAGTAGATTAGTTGTTTGTTTCCTGGTTGCATATGTGGTTCAGATGTTGTGAACATAAGATGAGAGGTAAGAACCTGCGCAGCACATTGTGTGGTTCCCGGCATCTTTGTCACCCTGCATTGGTTTAGATAGGCATATGCATTGCATATTAAGTCAAAATACAAATTCCGGTGGACCGGGCCGCAACCGGTAAAACCCTTTTTGTTACTTTGACCTACGGTAGCCGGACCGTAAGCCGGACGGATTCCCTACACCAAACAGTCAACGGGCTAGTTGGGAACGTTGATTGGGGAGAATCCCTTACTGTTGCAGCCTGCGAATTTTCAGGCCTCAACACACCCTCCGGGGTACTCCGAGATACGACCAGGGGAAAGGAAAGTCTTAGTTTAATAGGCATCCATCTAGCCCTTTTTCTGTCAACTAAAAATAGTGACCTCAGGAAGCTAGAAGGGGTAGCAGACCGCGGGCAGTCTCTAGGCGCTTCGACGTCCTCCTTGTTGAGCATCGGGGCATTGGGGATTGACCTGTGAGCTACGGGTGGGCTTTGCTCCCACTTTGTTGAGCGCAACAGCATTCCTTCTTTGGCTGGAGAAGTTCTAGATCGGGGTAGTCACACCACCGATTCTAAAACTTAAATCCAAGAAGAAAAACCTTAATAAAATCAACTAAAATAAACCAAGAGACAATTCAAAACCGGTTCTACAACATTCTACTACTTCAAGCACTCTTACACTCCAATATTTGCACTACAATATTTTACTTCCAGCACTTTTACATTTCAGTTATATTTATTTTCAATCTTGCAAATGGTCATGTGGTAAATGCTTAACTGCTTAAGTTGTTTCCATACTTTAAATTTATTGCTGGTTTAGTAATCTGTATTCATAACAATTTTCTGCTATTTCGTAAATTTGTTTCATTTGTCCATACATTTGTTTTATTTCATTACTGTTTATAATCATATTGTTTAATCGGAGATTAACATTTCATTTTTCATAAAGACGAAGTCTATCTTTTGACTCCATTATCTAGGCATTGGTCTTGTTTATATAAGGTCTTAGCCTCTTTCCTTTTAAACGATCCCTTTAATTAATCTTTAATTAATTAATAAACCTGGAACTTAGTTTTCCCTTAGGGACTACCCCCCTTGGCTCTATTGGGATTCTGCCTAAACGGAGGAGTTGCGGACTGTGGTGACAGTGGTCCCCAGCTCTCACTTGCCCCCAAGGACACACATAGCAGGTTGTGACTTTCCTGCATCTTAAAGTGTGAATTAGGCGGCAACACATCCCTTAGCAATCGCTAAACTGCCAGTCACTGTAATCCCAGGGTCTCAAATAAATCTGAGAATTGCAGAGGTCAAAATGCATCCACCGCTACCTTGTGTAGTATCGACACAAGGAGCATCCCGTAGACTCCCAAGTAACCCCATCAGTAAACATTGTATCCATCCCTCATAAGGTCTCTCACCTGGATCCCAATGCAAACTTGTGCATCTTTCATCCCAAATATCCCAAGGCTCTTGTGGGACTATACCCCTGGCTAGGAATGTCTTCCCAAGAATTGCCCACTCAATAGGACACCAACTCTTAATCTCTCTCCAATCAAACCCCCAAAAAGGACCTTGTCTATGAGCACCATCACAAGGAATAATCCTACCAAGCTGACATTCTACCCTTCTGATTTCAACTGCAATGCTCATATACTACTGCCCAATTTCTCGATCTTGGCCAACCTGTAAAACCCATCCGCCATTATGCAAATGTGGACTCAAACTACTGCAAACCTTGTCTATGTACTCCTGAAGATAACTGCTTTGAAATGCAATAGTATGTTTCTTCTGCTGCCCCATCAAGGAATCCAACTGCTCTTCAATACTAGAAAGCCTGACCGATGTCTCGGTACATACAACTCGAAGAACTGTAAGCTCAACATCTTGCAGTACTATGGTGTCTCGAAGTATCTTGGTCCTCTCTTTCATCGCTAGAATGCTTTCTTTAACACATTCAATCTTCTTTTGGTGACTATCATCTGGAAGTTCTATCTCATGCATGTATAAACTCTCTGTAACCTCCATGTGTGACTTCCCACTATCTCGACTGCTATGCTTATTGCCTTGCACCTCATGTATTTCTCCTATTATAAATGTTTGGACTTCTGCTGTAGTTGACGAAGAGTGTACCAACTCCAACTCATCACACGGCTTGTCCATAATCTGACTAGCGAATGTGCTTGTGCCGCTAGACTCACAAGATGGCTCTAATGTTATCTCCTCATGCACATCCTCATCATGTACTGTTAACTCCCAATCAAGATCAACAACATGTACTTGATGCTCATCTTTCTTCACTCCCCCAACTATGCGTTTAAGGAGATCCTCATCCCAATCCTTGTGCTGGCTCCCGAACTTGAGGGTGTAATAATCTTGAAAGGACAATGCTGCACATACCTCATCACCCAAGGCTAGATATTCCCAATATCGAGGCAAGTGTTGCAGTGTTGCTAACCTCTGCAAATTTCCAGTCAAGATCCTTCACATTGTCTTCATGTTCTCCCAAGCTGGCAAAACAAAACCTTTGTTTTGCCATACACTTCACTGACATCACTGACGTGCATTTGCATGTACAAGCATGCACTTTTATTCAATTGCTATGTGCCCACAGCTGGCAAGGATCATGCTCTAATACCACTGTAATATCCCAAATACTGATATTCTCTAATGTTCTATTGTAGTGCTGACTCACACATTCAATCTTATAGAAAAATACGAAATAATTGTGCATGCAAACTTGCCATGTAAAAATGCCCTAAAATGTAGGTGAATTAGGGCTAGGGTTTGCAGAAAGAAATTAACTCTTACCACTGATATCCCGACTGATAATGACTCCAGAGATAGCTGCATGCATAAAGATCCGGATAGGTGGCCTAGTAGTGCTCTTTTCCTCCCGTGTTACCGCCCTATTGTACCGTAAGCACCCTCCAGACTGAAGGTGACGTTTTTATAGGAGGAGAGGTCAGATCAGGCTGAAACTTTGTGGGATTGTCTGTCTGTTGATGCCAGAGAGATGGACTGTCACATGCAGAGGTTTGGCTACCTCTAAGAGCCCTAGTGAATTGGTCTATGGTTTTGCTGCTCACACCCCCCAAGCTCTCTATTTGCTGATAGATGCTCTAGATGAGCAAACTGATGGTTGATAATCTCGAGATGTTGTAGGATGGGCCTGTTGAGAAAGAGGAAGCTAACATGCGAAGGAAAGACTCGGATTTGTGGTCCCAACGAATCCTTCTATGGTTTCCCCGCTACTTTTAGCTACAAAGCGTGGGTCTGTCAATAATTGTTCGGAGTGTGCTGGATCTTTGGATACTGAAGTGTATGATGAAAGCTGTGGATAAACCTAGATGGTCTATCCCAAAGAGACTAGGGCAGATATCTCACTGTCGAACCCTCGCTAGTTGAAGACGCCGTCTTCAACCCCAACTGCTGCGGCTGCACACGATGGTGCTGCTCAAAAGCTCCAAATCAATAAACAATAATCATAGATATCTTCTTTGGTCCAATAACCCTTCTTAAATAGCTTAGCATGTACTTTTAGGGTTTGCATGTCACTTTTAGGGTTTGCGCTTTACTTTTGCATGCATGCAATTCTAATTTCTCGCTGACTTTTAAGACTGAAAAAATAAGGCCTGCATGGTCCACATGCTTTATGATAATAACTCTAATGGCCCTCTCTACTATATTGATAACTGAAGAATTGTCCTAATATGCTCCCAGTATTAACGGGCCTCGGTCAATTCCTTATTTATAAAAAACATAACATTACACCTCACTTGTATTTGAAAAAAACTTGAGAAAACAAGAGCAAATCACCACCAAACAACACAAGATCTTCTCCAAAGCTTTTTATTAAAAATGCCCAATCGCTGGAAATTACAATAATCTCAAAGAATGAGAGAAAAATGGATGCAAGAGAGAGCAAGAGAGTGAGAGCATGAGAGATTCTCCACAAAATGAGGAGGGCAATCCTCCTTAAATAGGAAATGAGTGAGGAGAGAGCCCAAGTGCATGCAAGCCACTTGTCAAAATGAGAGAGTGGGAGATCAAAGAGGGGAACCACTTCTCTTGGGGGCACCTCCTAGGGTGAGAAATCAACTAGAAATGGGGGGATTATACCACCATTTTGCAAGATGTAACCATTTGTTTTGCTTGTCAGTGACGAAACTACGAAGATAGGTTGAGCTCATATTAAGAGTGATCCCAATTTGTTTGCAGAATTCCTTCCAAAAGTTGCTTGTGAATTAGGCATCTTTGTCACTGACGATTATTTTTGGAAATCCGTGTAATTTGTAAATATTTTTACAAAATATTTCAGCAATTTGTTTAGTGGAGGTAGTTTTCTTAATACCCATAAAATGTGCATATTTTGTTAATCGGTACACTACCACGAAGATTTTGTCTTTGCCTTCAAATACGGGTAACCCTTCAATAAAGTCCATGCAGATTTCCTTCCACTTCTGGTTTGGAATGTGAAACGGATGGAGTAGCCCTAGAGTCATGACATTTTCACCTTTGTTTCGTTGATTGGTATCACACTCGGCTACATACTTTTGAATGTCTTTATACACCCCCTTCCAATAGAAGGATTGCCTTGCATTGTAGTAAGTTTTGAAAAAACCTACATGGCCTGCAGCTGGGGAATCATGAGAATTATCAACACCTTGATTTTAAAATGAGATGTAGGGCTTAAGTAGATCCTTCCTTTATACTAGAGGAAGTCATTCCTCCATTCAAACCTCGAACCTTGATTAGGGTCATTGATTAGGGCACAAGGGTCTGGGTACTTGGCATATTCTCCTCGGATTTCGTCCAAACAATCTGGAACTGCAACTAAAATTGCGTGAGCCTTGACTCCTTCATCTTTTCGGGAAAGAGCATCAACAAGTACATTGTCCTTTCCTCGCTTATGTAGTATCTCCATGTCAAATGTAGCAATTTTTTCTATCCATTTATGTTGTTCAATCGACAATGTTTGTTGTTGAAGGAGACATTGAAGACTATTGTGCTTTGTTCTTATCAAGATTTTGTTCCCTAGGATGTGTTATTAGTAATTACATATATAGTAGCAAGGCTACCATATTCTATTTTTCAGACACAATACATTTTTCAGCCAGATCTCTTATATATGAGATGCTGAGATGAGCATTTTTTATGGATCATGTTTATACTAGTGGACTATTGTACTCTCCCATGTTAGGACTGAGTCTTAGGACACTCAGATTTGAGGACCGATGTAGCCATTTATGTTATTTCGGAGCAGTCATTGATGCCCAGTTTTATATTAGTTTTTTCTCATTGGACAAATGGTGTCTCAAATGGATTATATTGCATGGTTATGACTCAGTATTTTATATTATGTGATGGTTATTATTGCTCTTACACTGATTTTTGTGACATGTATTGACTTGTGGTATCATAATCTGGCGGTCATAATTATATGGACTTGGTTGTATCTTGTACTATGTATTGATGCCCTACTCTGACTTTGAAGTTCCTGATCTATACTCATTGGTTTTACCCTCCTTAGGGAGAATAGAGGTAGTCATTCCCACCATTGTTTTGGCTTGCTAGTGTTGGCTCCATCATTCATTATCTTCACCCATCCATTACCTTCCAGTTTAGTTTTCAACCTGACTAACTTCTTGACTTATGGCATGGAGGATCTTTTTCCCCGCTAGAACTTTTGTTGGACAAGCCTCCCTGTTTATATTGTGTCTCGGCTCTGAGTTGGTGACAAAATTTGCCTTTGGTAAGTTGGATAGTATGCCTAAATCATTCTGATCGGTTGTCCCAATGTTTGGCATTGTGCAGAATTCCCCCTAGTCACTTGAGATGTTGTTGGCTAAAACTGAAAGCTCATGTACTACCTGTGTTGAAATTATTGAATATGCGCCCATCAAAAATGAAAATTATAAAACTGTGTTTCTTAACATATGTAAAGAGGGCAAGAGCAATGAAGTGCTAAAATACTCCTTGAAGAGTATAAGAAAAGGTCGAAAAGGAAATGATAAAAAATACGCTGACCTTATCAAATATGTCCCGGATGAAAGCTGCGATTAGCTGTGCTTTTAAGCACTGGTGAAGTCCCAAAAGGGTCATATAGACCAAAAAGGCCATGGAATAAAAATGATGATCCTAATGAACTTGGATCAAGCTTGATGTAGACATGATGCCTATGTTGAATAAGCACTCTTTAAACAACTCACCCATTTGTGCGGCACTGCCATTCCTTGTGTTGTTGTTTGTTTGACATTGGTTATAGTGAGTATTCCCTTTCCTTGTCCAAAGTGTCATGATGTTGAGTAGGAAGTCATCCCTTGCCTTAGCCTTGTCATTTTCACCCTTCACCCTTCACTAGCAAATTGGCTACAACTATGAAGTGAGTATAGTCTTGAAAGTCTAAATCTGAGTAATATTAATTAAAGCCTTATATATGTATTGGTTGATGTACCGCCAGTGAAATGAATGCTACTTGTTGTGATTGTTACTTAAATGAGTTGTAGAGCATGTCTTAGCCTTTTTACACTTGCAGCAGATGGATGATAGTCCGAGTTATTATTGGTGTCTGATCAGTTACAGATGGTTATATTGTTTATTGGATATGATTGATGATCAGATAGAGACCTATGAGGGGTATGAGTATACACCTTAGATGGATTTGAACTCTCTGAGTCTAATGAGATAGTTTATTTCTAGTTCCGGGCATTTATAGATATGATTAGGCCCATTTTGCCTCTCTGATGTAGTTTTTCTTCACAGGTTGATATGTTTGAGCAAGGAGATGTTTTAGTTGGATCTCCTAGGGCGTTGTATGGGCATAGGGGGGTGCAGGCACTTGTTTGTACCATTTTACCCCCATCCCAGAGAGCCTGGTGGACTTAGTTTGACAATGTAGGCACCCTAGGAGGCGGTTTTGGCAGGATCACGTTTCCCGAGGCAGATTAAAAAATGGTTAAATGGTTATTGAAGAAATCGATTTGGGCTATTGAGGCAAGGAAATGACATGGGATGAGTGATGATGATGAGAGTGATGTCCTCCACACCTTCTCCAACAATTGCAGCTCCTGATTGGGGCCACACCTATTTTTGGGCATTTTTTACTATTTTCTGAAAGTCTTTTTGGAGGCTCACGATTTCCTCAAGGAGGCACAAAAGTCAAAGAATTAAATTGTTATATTATTTATTGTGCCATGGGGACACCCAAAGAGAGTTAGTCAAACACTCCTTGGACCCACCATGTGCTTTCATTTATTTCTTGTTGAGTGGGTTACCTTTATTTGGGTGGTTTAGTCCACTTTGGTAAATTATGGTTATATTGATCCATGTGTTGTATGTTGAGCTCATCTCAACCATTGATTAGAACATTTCATCTTTTAATCTTAGCCACTCGTTTTGAAAGTAGTTAGGATTTGGTTATGATTGAGGTTCTCTCATTTCTATTTAAAGGAGAGAGCTTCTCATTTGTAAAGGGTCTTTGACTCTTGGATTTGAATAATAGAAAGACTTTTTTGTGGAAATTTTCCTGGATCTGCTTTGCATCTGATGTGCTCAAATGGTGGTTAGCTAGTCTTCAGCTTCTTAGCATTGTGGAAATTCTCGTGAGATCTATATTTTTCGTGGCTATCATTGTTTTGTCTACGGGAGGGTGTTTCGGCTGGAGCGTTTTTGTAGGGGGACCTCAACTCGCTTGATTCTCTTCGTCTTGGATCAGGGGTTTTCATTAGTTTCATTGTGATCGATGATTACTTCATTTTACTGTCTTGTAGCATTCAATTTCTTTATCTTGTATTAGCAAATCTGATATGGTTGACGTTTGCTCATGCAAGGTAGGGGGCACATTAGTGGCTTGGAGCTTGCATATGCCATAGAAATCATTTGGATCTTCCAGAATTGATCGGGATAGCAAAGATCGTCACTGTTACAAACTTCTACAAGCATTTCCAGGTAAGATCCAGCAGGTAAGTCTCTTCTTTTTCAGATCTTATTCCATTGTACCTTGCTTTTCTTCAACTTTTTCTGAAAACTCCTAAAGCATTAAAAACCCTAAAAAATAATAAACTTGGGAATAGTACGATCTTTTGCCAAACTATTTATGGGTTTCATAGATCAGGCCTCCCCTTCATCAAATCAATTGAAACGCTGGTCAAATTCCTCACAGTTTGACCTAGATCTGATTTTTAAGCAAAAAATTGCATAACCCCCCACTGAAAAATTGACCTATTAGGGTTTTGAGTTTTTCTTAATTTTGTCTTCACGGACGGATAGATCGGGTCCCACATAGCCTAAATCAACCCCAACGCTGTCCATTTGCTTGACCATTTGACCTAGATCTGAAAAATTGACTGAAACTGCCCTAGCGCCCTCACTGAAAATTAGACTTTTCCGAAAGTGAGTTTTTCTGAAATCTGACAAGATAGACAGATAGATCAGGTCCCGAGCATTCCAAAACACCCCCAACGCTAAGCTAGTTCTTTCCGGTTTGCCCTAGATCTGAAAAATTGGTTTTCAGCCTCTTAGCCCCCCTCATCAGATTTTGACTTTTCCAGATCTGATTTTTCTGCTGATTTTCTGATTTGGGCTTGTCGATCAAGTCACCCTGACCTCTTCTCTCCTTCAACGCTGAGCCATTAGCCTCCAGGTAACCCTAGAACTGCAGATCTGTCCTCCTAAGACCTAGCGCTAGCCTTCCATTGAGTTGGTTTTCCTGTGCCTTAGCTTTTTTCGGACCAACTACTTTTTAGGTTCATAGATCAAGGTGTCTCCCAGGTAGGTTCTCTGAAACATTGGTTTACTGCTGACTCCATTGCCCAATGCACACAAGGCACTGATCTCTTAGCTAGCGCTTGCCCCATCTTGACCTCATTTTTACTCCTTTTGCTAACACCTATTGATAACTCAAGTCACCTATCCTTCACTGTTTTTGTCCCCTTGGTACTAGGCAGTCCCAATTTTGTTCTTGCTCACCCTGTCACAGTTACGTTTTCCAAGACAGTGGTCATCCCCACCAGTTGCTAGTACTTAAACCCTAGAGCTAGGGTTTCCATTTACCTTGCACCTTAAGTACCCTGAAGCCCCATCTGATCTTCTTTTGGTGTCTAGGTTCGATCTCTCCTGTCGAGAGCAGATCCGGGTCTCCCCCATTGTTGCCTTGGACTAGGATAACATAAAGTGAAGGCTGCCTTGATTGATGTGACAACCATCCATTTGGGAGTCTAGGCAGTCGTGGTTCCACCCCTTAGTTGCTTGCCCCTCTACCATCCATCCTGGATCCACCTCACATAGGCAACTACAAGGCAGGTGATAACAGGATGTATTGTCACCATTTTGTTAGAGCATGTATAATGGCAAGAATTTCCTTATCATACATGGATTTCAAACTCTCTCGTATTGAGCTTCCTGCTTTCAAAAGCTATCAGATGACCTTCTTGCATCAAGACTGCTCCTATCCCGAATCTTGAAGCATCGCAGTCAACGATAAATGGTTTTGTGAAATCTGAGATTACTAATACTGGTGTTGATGACATAATAGTTTTTAATGCTTCAAAACATTTTTCTGCCTCATCCTTCCATTGAAATGAATTTTTCTTCAATAAGTTTGTTAGGGGGGGCATCTTATGGGCGTAATTTTTCACATATCTTCGATAGTACCCCGCTAAGCCTAGAAACCCTTGTAATTTCGAGATATTATCTAGTTGGGGCCACTTAGCGATTGCCTTGATCTTATTGGGATCGACTTTGACTCCTTTTGATATTATATGGCCAAGATAGTCCACTTCTTCTTTTCCAAAAGTGCATTTTGACATTTTTGCAAAAAACAAATGTTCTTCCAAGATGGTTAGTACTTGACCTAAGTGTCGAACATGCTCTCTCCATGTTTTGCTATACACAAGGATATCGTAAAAATATACTAATACAAACTTTTGTAAATATGGCTGGAACAGTTCGTTCATTGCAGCTTGGAAGGTAGCTGGAGCATTAGTTAGCCCAAAGGGAATTACTTTGAAGTCTGAACTCATAATGGCCCTCATGAGTACGAAAAGTGGTTTTGGCTACGTCTTCTAATCTAACCCTGATTTGGTAATATCCTGATCTCGTGTCTAATTTCGAGAAATACTTAGCTCCATGAAGTTCATCCATCATCTCATCGATGAACGGAATAGAGAATTTATTTTTAATTGTGACCTTGTTGAATCCTCTATAATATATGCACAACTTGAAGGACCTAACCTTCTTCCGAACTAGAACTACTGGAACGGCATAAAGGCTTCTACTATTTGAAATAATTCACATTTTAACAAATCTTGGGTTAACCTCTTAGTCTCTGTTTTGTGATGATGAGGATATCTGTATGGTCTGATATTTACAGGCTTTGCCCTTGGTTCTAGCTCAATTAAGTGCTCTTTTTTCCTGTTTGGTGGGAGCTCCATCGGAAGCTCTTGGAACACCTTGTGATGTTTTTGGATTAGCTCTTGTATCTTTGGAGGTTGCAGACATCTCCTTCACATGTTAGCAACTCCATCTCTTGACATTGAATTACGTAAGCAGGTGCTCCTTTTCGAATTAGCCTTTCCATCTGATGTGATCTAACCAATTGAGTTTGGGGTGGTTGGAAACCGTGCAACTTGTACTCTTTCCCTATCCAATTGAATTGGACGAAGTGCTCTTGATGATTAGTGGAGTAAGTACCCAATGTTTGCAACCATTGGATTCCCAACACAACGTCTACTCCACCAAGAGATACGACATAGAGGTTAGATTCTAGATTAAACTCTTGCATTTGTAATTTAACTTTGTGGCATTTTCCCACATTTTCAATCTTCTTGCCATCTGCTACCATAACCTTCATGTTAGGCATTGGAAAAACGAATAAGATGAATATTTTAGCAAGATTAACATTAATAAATTTATGTGTACTGTCGGTATCTATGAGAATCGAAACATTGTTATTTTTGATATTTCCTTTTAGCTACAGTGTTTGTGGTTGGGATATCCTTGTAATGGCGCCTAATGAGATTTTTCGTGTATCATCTTTTAGTTCTGAGTGGCAGCCATGCTGGGTTCCTATATCTTCCTCACTTAGCTCTTCATATTTTGATATTTTTTCTTCTTCTTCGGCTTTACAAGCATATAGCTTTTGGGGGTTGCTCCTTTGCAAACATCTGTGCTTAGGATCCCATTTTTCTCCACAATATTTGCACTTTCCTTCCCTCATCCTTTGGGCTTCTAAACTGGGTTTTTCCCTTTCCCTTAGATGTGGTGGCGTATACATTGAAGTTCCTATATTCGCTGATTGGAGAGGATTCCTCTTGGAGTATTTTTTGTCGAAGCTACCTTGAGTGGATCGTTCAAACTTGTTCTCGATGATCTTGGCCTTACGTCTTGCCTTCTCCATAGTAGAAGTGTTATGTAATTCTAACTCTTCTCGAATGTGCGGTTTTAGTCCATGTATGTATGTTTGCAGACGTTGGTCATCGGTTAGTTCTAGAACTCGAGTTGCCAAAGCTTCCCATTCGCATGTGTACTCATCTACACTGCCTTTTGCTGCAACCTGGTGATCTCGACAAAGAAGTCTTTCTCGGTTATGCCTTGAAACCTTTTAAGAAGATCATTTTTAAAGGTGTTCCAATTAAAGGAACAAACTCGAGTTGTCGTCTTCCACCATATGTACCAATTGTACCCATTTCCCTCTAACTGCATGGCAACGTACTTAATCTTCTCGCTGTCGTAGGGTATATTATGGATATCAAAGTTTTCCTCGACTTTATTGATCCATGTGATGCATTGCTTCTCGTCACCATCAAATTTGGGTAACTCTAACTTTACCCTTATCTGGTATCCATGTGCTTGGGGAATTGACATCGACGAGACGTTAAAGAAGGGAACTTTGTGGGATGGCGTTGTGTTGTGTTGGCTTGGCGATTTAGGTGTATTTGGAGAGGGTGTATTGAAAGGGTCTAGGTTATATCTAGGTGGGGTAATTGAAGTGGGCGGCGGTAATCTGGTCTAGATAGTGTTGGTAGAATCTTGTGTCTTCTTTTGCTATGCCTGCAATGTGTTGATGCGTTGCTCTAGTCCTTCCTTGAATCTTGTTAATGCATCATTATTTTTGTCGATGTTCGCCTTGAGTTCTGCATACCTCTTGTTGATTTTTTCGTCTAACTGGTTTAGTCCGGCATTGACATCTCCCATTTTGGCGGCTATTGGAATTTTCTCCACGCTAAACATTGATTTATTTTTATTGGTTGTTTGAAGCCAACTCACCACAATTTTTTTTTTTAGAAAATTGTAATAAAAATATTATTATTATAATATAATAAAAAAAAATTTAATTTTAAAAATAAATATTAATATGATATTTATATTTGACATTTTAACTTTATTAAAACCTTATGACTGCAAGTGGATGGCGGCTGCGACTGGTAGCCATGAGGAAGGAGTGCTGGCAGCAGTGGGAGCGTGGAAGCGAATGGAAAGGATGCAACTGTAGGGGAGCGGAGATGACAGTGTGGAGAGATGTGATTGCAGGGAAGAGTAGCTGCAGGCACAGAGGGAAGGAATGTGAGGGAGCAGGCTATGTGGGTGGAGTAGGGTGAGTGTAGTGGAGCAGTGTGTGTAAACTGTGAGAGGAGATGGTGNNNNGGGGGGGGGGGGGGGGGGGGGGGGGGGGGGGGGGGGGGGGGGGGGGGGGGGGTGAGTGGCGCAGACGTACGCGAGGAGATGAATGGAAAGCAAGTGAAGGGAATGGGCGGCGCAACAGAGGCAAACAGGGAGGATGATGCAGGAACAATGCCGGACGTCTGGGCAACAACCGAAAGCTGGCTATGACTCAGATCCTGATGGCGGCGGTAGGAGCAGCGGGCGTCAACCTAGCTCTGATACCACAGAAGGGGAAAAACAATTCCGGTGATATGGATACAAGTATTATTTATAAAATTGATGAGATGATTATTACAATGAAAAATTCTCGAGTATATATATGAATTATCGGGTTTTTAGTGGCGACTCTTTGTAATAGTCACAACTCTTAAAATTTACTTTAATATTTAATCCTAGCCTATTATGTTATATATATATATATATATATATATCTTTTAATTATTTATATATAACAAAGGTAACATGACCCAACAAAAGAAGGGACACCACAGTCCCGGTCTAGCAGAGAAGGGATACCACAGTCACGACCCAGCAGAGAAGACACACAGTCATGGCCCAACAGAGAAGAAACACACACTCACGACCCAGCAAGGAAGACACACAATCACGGCCCAGCAGAGAAGACACAGTCACGGCCCAGCAAAGAAGAGACACACAGTCATGACCCATCAGGGAATACACATAGTCACAACCCAACAAAGAAGAGACACACGAGTTTATCCTGGGAAACCCAATTGGGAAAAACCCAACAACCTTCGTATAGAGATTATAGCGTTTGAGAAGAAAGTAGAAGAAAGAGAGAGAGAGAGAAGTTTCTCCAAGATAAAACCCCAAAAAACACTCCTTCTCACTTGTGCTGCGAACTTCCCTAGGAGAGAGCGAACTTGCTTGTGTTGGATGAGTGAATAAATGAGGCGCACTTGCTCTCTATTTATACATAATACAAAACTGACTTTTACCCTAACTAGGCCAACTTGTCTGACTGACTGGGACGACCTACCTTGGGGAAATTTAAAAATAATATTTAAGTTATTCTTTTCTTTGCGGAATGTTCCCAATGGTTTACATTGATTCTTTCTAGGTTTAACATGAGTAATTACATCAGTATAATCTTCCATAGGAGGTACAAGGAAATACAATACAAATACAATAAGAATAATTTCTGAAGTTGCACAAATTCCAACAAAAATAGGGCCTCAGGTCACATTTCTCCATTACAACATCTATGCCATGGATTCACACAATGTTGAAGTTTGTTGAATCATTGAAGAATTAGACTGTATTTACAGGGAGCATCTTCAACTGTATTTACATGAGATGAATTGTTATTGCTGGGATTTATAATTTCTATATTTTTTATAATTTTTATGACCTTGACATCCCCCCATCCCCCCCAAGTTTGCCTAAAATTTGGGGGTGGTCTCCACATGTCCCCAATGTGCATTTCCCCGCTCCCACGCTTCCGCATCCCGGAAACTTGGGGGAACATTGCATAATGTGTCGCTGGAGTTTTAGAGTTTCCCAGCAGAAACAAAATCACCCCATTTCTCTGCTGAGACAGATGCCCTCATTTTCAATCCATTGATGCCCTTTACTTTATCTGGATGCCCTTGAGCCTCTTTGCTATGATGAAGGGCAGATTTCCTCACCATTTTCTCCATGGGTGCTATAGTTATGCCTAGCATTAGCAACTTTCAGTGTTTTCATGTCACCAATAATAGTTGTTTTTATGTAAGTTGCATTAACATTTTCATTGATACGGGAAGCTATAAAGGTCACAAATATGATATTCCTTACTGTATTTAGGCATTACAAGGTCAACTGACTGATACTTCAGTCTTCTATAGTGATGATGGGGAAGGAAAACTTTGGACCATATTCTAAAATTTCTGGGTTTTCCGAATGGCCTAATTTATTGTCTGCAGTAGAGCCCATATTCACACCTCAGTAAAAAATGTAATCTGCATTATATAATTTTTCTATGCAAGCTGACTTCACTTTGCATCACACCAAAATAAGAGAATTACTTTGAATCTCAATTCTGTGGTTTATTTTTCCCAAAATTCATGGAGGTTTAACTCGAATTTGCTATGCCAGGTGCGCATTTTTACTGTTATGGATGATCAAGTATTGGATGCTATTTGTGAACGGTTAAGGCAGCGCCTCTATATAGATGAAAGTGAAATTCTACGGATAGACTATCCTATAGATAAGATGATTTTTATTGTGCGGGGAAACTTAGAAAGCACTGGCAAAGACTCTGGCTCAGTTAATCTTTCTGGAGGAGACATATGTGGTGAAGAACTCCTTACATGGTGCCTCGAGCACACTCCACTCCAGAAAAGTAAGGATTTTTTATTTTTATATTCTTGTAGTAAAGCTATACCATCAGTCTCTTTCTTTACCATTTTTTTGTTCTCCTTTTTGTTGTAAAAAAATTCACGTTGGATACAGTTCCAGCTTGAAGAACTTGTTAAGGATTAGTAATAGTTTTAAGAAATTTTATATGCCTGGAAAAAGAATCAGTTAGAGTCTTCCTGACCAGTTTTTTCTTTAATAAAGAGCAACACGATCTCTAAGTGCTCTTTTGTATGATTAGAGAAAAAGTTAGAATCCTTGGTGTTATTTTCTGAGCAACCTTACCCCAAATTTTGCTAAAGTCTAGCATACGGGCAAAAGATACTGAGTGGAATTTTAATTTTTCTGTTTATTTCGTCTTTGTAATCTTCAAATAATCTTGTTTATGGCTTCCTAAAAGTTTTAATCAAAAATATATGTTGTCATCAGAAGATTGGAATTTACAAGTGCAGTGTGGTAGGATTGCAGATCAGAAATAACAATCTTTTCTAATTTAAAATCTAGTCTCATACTTCTTCTAAATATGGATTTCTAAACATTTCTAATTTCCAACACTATATTGACAGAAGTCACTCTGCAGGTCCTGGTCATCATTCTTCACGTATCTGAGTTTCATGTGCTTTATGTAATAGTTAATGGATTTTATTTCTCTATTATTAAAGTTTAATGTCCCCAATCCAAATGGACACTTGATTTATGACTTTACTCGAACATCTGCATTTTCATAAACACTTCGTCAACAGTTTGCGATCACACACATGAAGGAGATAACACTGCATTTTATCATGAAAATAGATGGAAACAATACAATAAGCTAATGGCTGATGTAGCAGCTATAGTCTACCAAAATCACACAAAGCAATAATAACCTGGAAAAGATGCCAATCTCCACCAAACCCTGTCACGTGGATGTCTCCCAGCTGAGATGAATTCGGTCTTTGCAGTATGTTCGGTTTTTCACTGATGAACTTGCCTCCCCTTTGAGAATTTGGTATTCCTCAATAGTTGGCTCCCCCTCTAAACAAGAGATTCGATCCTTCTCTATTGGCGGCTTGTCTTCCTCAACAAATGCAGCCTCTCTCCTCTAGTAAACTCGGCCCGAACAAATAAAGTTGACTTCTACCTAGTGATCCATTCAATGGCTTAGCTCAACCTTTGCCACAAGATCAACTTGGTTTGCACTGGATGAATGTGGCTCACTATGATAAAGACGACTTTCACTTATGGAATTGGCCTTCCTCAAGTCTATAGATCTGCAAATAAGAGAGGGTGGCCCCTCTCTAGTTACTTCCACTAATGTTCATGGCCTTTCTTAAGGAAATTCGGCCTCTATGGCAATCGGCCTTGTTGCCGCCTTTCACGCACCTGGGTGGTTAGGTTGTCGTGGCAGAAATCTTCAAGCCACTAAGTGCGTCCTTGGGGGCAAGTCTAGAGTCAAGTACTGTCACTTGATCTTGACTCCTTTGTTTAAGAAAGCTCCTAACGAAGCCAAGGGGGTTAGACCGTAAGAAATACTAAGGCTGATTCAGCGTTTTAGTGGTGGTTTGTGGATGAGTAAGTTGTTTAGGAAATTTTTAGAACCAAAGTCTGAAACAAGATTATTGCAATAGATAGTTTAAACACAACAGCATATGAATTATACAACACTAGATAAGCACTTGTCTGATTGGTTATGTTAGAGTAGGTAAGGTTTGAATAAGCTATTTTGAGCAGTAGTTTGAGTCTTTTTCTAAGTATTGCATGTGTCCTAAGTCTTTTGAGTATTTTTGGTCGTTAAGTCTAGCCACTTGCATGGTTTAGTTATTCGCAACTGTTTAACCAGTTCTTAGAGTAGATTTTATTTTCAACATTTTATTTCCAGCATTTTTGTTATCAATTTATTTTATGCATATATTTTTCCCATACATGCTGCTATGGTATTTCTTGCTTCCATGTGTGTAGGAATAGGTACACCTGAAGAGTGTTGTCCGCCGATTGCACACCAGCAGCAGAAATCAATTGAAAGTTGTCTCCTCACTTGAGAAAGTGGGAGAGATGTGACCTTGGGGGCAAGCACAGAGCTAGGTACTGTCATCTACTCCTAGCTCCTCTGTTTAGGCTAACTCTTAACGAAGCCAAGGGGGGTATTCCCTAACAAAGAGTTTTTTATGGCTCAATGTTTAAGTTAAGTTTTGGATGTTTTGGATGCGGATGGGTGTTGTTTAGGAGTTATTGTGATTTAAAATGATTAATATTAAGGGGATGATGATTAATCAAAGCAATCCACATTGCTAACAAGAGATCACACATATAAGCAAAGATTCCATACTTATAACTTAAGCATTCAAATATAATCAATTGAAATGGACCATAGACAATTGATCAAGATAGAAAATTAATCAAATATAACAAAGGACCAGTGCCTTATGCCATATGGAGTCAAATAAATGCGTGAAATAAAATCTAGGAATTAGGCTAGTGAGTATTAGGTTTTGCAAGTGCTCTTGGTAGATTTTAAGAGTTTTTAATAATGGTCTTGCTTATGGTAGTTGGATGTCCTAACCGGAAATACCTTCAGTGGTTCCGTTCGAAGACATGACAAACCTGTCTGGGATCACAGGTAAGTGTTCAATAACTTAACTACCTGTGCCCCAATTGGGTAGCCTGGCGCCCACACTTGGAATTTGCCCACATGCCTCGGTATTTAAACGAAACAACGCCGATGCATTGGTTATGGAGGAAAAGTTTTAATTAAGTTACTCTTGTGGGGTTTAAAGATCTAGTGTCGTTTCTGGGTATTCCGATCAGAGATCGGTCAGAGCATACTCCGGCAAGGAGGGAAGGGAGTTAATTAATTAAAGGGGTGTGTGTGTTGAAGATTTTATTAAGTTAATTAATTAGACTCTCCGACAAAGAGCGCTCTTGACCTTGTCTTATGTTGAAGGTTCAAGAGTCTTATCTAATCTAGATGAGACTAATGCAAGGATGATGCAAATACTAAGACGCTCCCCGATAGACAGTGCTCTTGACTTGTGTTTTTGCAAGTTCAAGAGTCTTACTTAAGAGTTAATTGATTAAACAAATGTGAACAAGAAGCTAAGATGAGTTATTAAACTCTCCGACAGAGAGTACTCTTGATCCACCTTATGGTGTGATTCAAGAGATTTAAGCAGTTGATTTACTTAGAAAGATAAACAATTTAAAATAGAATAATCAACTTAATTAATGAATTAGATCTGATGGATTAACAATTATTCTAAGAATAAGAAAATAATGATGAAGACAAGCAAATCTAACCTAAGCATACACAAGTAACACAACACAAGCCTCCCCAAATGGGGGAGGATGAGAGTGGGTACTTAAAAACCCCACTCAAACAAAAGTACTTTATTGAAATTATACAATGTGCCTTAAGGATTTTAATCCTTGAAAGGTCTTTTCAAATGAAAGCAAACCACTCTACTAATATTAGGACTTGTGTAAAAAGGAGAGTGCTTTTACTTTTACTTGAAGATCTTTCTGAAACTTGTGAAAAAGTAAAAGAGAAGAAGTTTGAATGAGAGCCAAAAGAGCAAAGGAAATGAGGGCTGAAATAAAAGAAGATGAGGAAAAGAAGGCAAGAAAACAAAGAGAAGGTCAAAACCAAAGAAAGGGAGGGATAGGGCAGCCAACTATGAAACTAAAGGAAGACAAAAATTGAAGAAAACGGGGCAGCGAAAGAAAAAACAAATGGCTGTCATAAAAAATACAAAACAGGGCAGCGAACAAAAAGTGGAAGAAAAGGCCAATAACGAGGTTGAAGAAGGCCCAAAAACTAGGGCAAAAAAGAGGCAAAAATGAAGGAAAACTAGGGCACACTAGGGCTGTCCAAAATGGAGAAAAGGGATGGTAAAAGAGAGAAAAAACGGGGCAACGATGAAGAAAAAGTGAGAAAACAAGTCAAGGAGAAAAGGGGCTAGCAAGCAAAGAAACAAAAGAAGTCAAGGAGCAAAGGAAGAACTAGAGGAAGGAAGTTCGGTAACCAAGAAAGAATTTAAATTTATGGATGGAACCCAAGAGAGAGAGTTAAACTCCCAGCTTTCTTTTTGTATTTTGATGAAGAAGATCTCTGTAGGTCCTGCAATGAAAGTGTTAGATCAAAAAGGTTGCTTGAAGCCTGGGATAGAAGCAGCTAAGTTCACACCCTTCTTCAACCTGTGAAGCCTGAAAACACACTACAACTTAACACAAAACATGAGATCAAAATATATGCTAGTATGCTAAGAAAATTGAATTATGATCAACATTACGTATATACTGATTACTCATGTCCATCAAAATTACTAATCTACTTCGCATAAACAATCAAGTTGAACTACAAATGATTATTCTACTGTGCCAACAATGGCCCTCTTGAGCTAACAAATAAACAATTTAATCTCACATAAGCATTAAGGAAATAAGGGTTAAAGACAATATCACCTCAACCAATTGCAAAGAACTACCACATCCAAGAGCTCATGGACCTCCAAAGTCTGATCTTTATTAACAAATTAAAGCAAATGCTTGATACAATTTTCTCAGAGTAACTCTGCTACAAAAGTCCATCCAAATAGAGCCGAAGGAGCCTCTATTTATACAATGAGAGAGTGCTAAAACCCTAAAACCAAACCTCATAACCTAACCGGCCTGGCCACCAAACAGAGAAACCAAACCTAAGACGGAGAGCTGGGAGTGAGGGGAGGCCTCCACCTAGGCAAGGTGCCCCCATTCCAACCCTGAACAACCAAATCAAGCCATAAATGAACCCACACATGTGGAAGGCACCCTCAGGAGAGAGGGGCGTGAGCTGTGAAGGAGACGTCTGGTGATGTAGGTAAACAACCTTTTAGGTTTTGGCAGGAGCCTATGCTAGGTTTGGGAAACCCACTGATGGTGTAAGCCTCAGTCTTCACCTCGATCAAATCACTGGACCAATGAGTGCTCTCCATCTCATTCTTTAGCTGGAGATGACAAAGCGGCTAATTGATAATAAATTAATTGTTCACTTAATGCTGACTGAAGCTGAGTTATGACAACTCCAAACATCATAAGTGCTCGATGAGATGTCATTTAGCCTTTTTATTTCGCTGAATTTGGATTAATTTGGAGAGTTTTAATTTTCTCCAAAATAATCATTTTTTAATAAAAATTCATTTTTTTCTCAAAACTGACTTTTTTGAGAAAAAAAACATTATGTGTTGGATTGATGATCTGAAAGTTGGTTCTCACTGGCTGACCGATCAAGAATGATTTTTGGCTTAAGGTTAGAGCCTTCAATCACTGAATTCGGGGTCCAGATGACCGACTTATTACAAACGGGTTTTTTCCATTTAATTTATGGAAAAATTAACTCGAAAAACTTAGGGAAAATTAAAAAAATAAATTTTTCCCCGTTCGAAAAAGATTTTTTCGAAATTTTTTTATATGTCCAGATGACTTAGGACATGACCATGCTCTACCTAAATAATGCCTAGTAGGTTTATAACACTCAGTTAGGCTCTTCAATTAAGGCTAGTGTCTTATCCTTTCCAAAATGTATTGCCAAGCCACTACTGTGAAGTTCTCTGATAATATTTTCTCTCATAGAACCAATTGGAATGCATAGTTGTTTTCCTTTGAAGAGGTAGCCATCTTGCATAAAATATTCACCCTGAATAAGATCCATGTTCCCAGCAATTGGATTCTTCAACTGTTCCACAATCCCCCAAAAATCATTATTGAACGCATAGAGATCCTTCAATGCAGCACACCCAATTACTTGATTTTCCATGGTTGCTAAAATAACAATGTGCTGACTCAAAGTATCTGCAACCTGATTTTGCCTTTTTGATTTGTGCTTTAGAACAAAGGTGTAGCCTTGTAAGAAAGAGACCCATTTTGCATGTTTACTGCTCAATTTTTTTTGGTAGTTGAATTTCTGTAGGTCGAAGCATAGTATTCATCAACCGCATGAAAGTATTAGGTGCATTAGACAACGCGAATGGCATCACCATCCATTCATATGGTCCATCCCTAGTCTTGAAGGCATTTTTCCATTCATCCCCTTCGCGAATCGAATATGGTGGTATCCACTTCGCAAATCAATTTTACTAAAATATTTAGCTGCAGCGAGCACATCGATCATGTTGTCCAAGCGCAGTATAGTTAACCATTATTTGATTGTGATTTTATTGATTGCTCTGCTGCGTATGCACATCCTCCGTGTATTATCTTTTTGTGGAGTCAACAATGTTGGTATATCACAAGGACTCGGCCTTTCTCTTATCACACCTTTCTTTATAAGCTCTATTACTTGTCAGTTGAGCTTTGCATGTTGTGTAGGACTCATCCAATAGGTTTTCTGATTAGGTAAATATGATCCTAAGATCAGATTAGTGTGATGTTGAGTATCCCTCTTTGGTGGAAGACCATCAAGTAGTTTATTAGCAATAACATCAACATACTCTTCTAGTACCTTGGCCACTTTAGTAGGTATTGGTATGTCTTCCCCACCTCCTTTTTGCAGTATTAATGCATATTAGAAACTTGTTGCCTTCATTTCCTTAACAAGCTCTCTTTCCGACAACATATCCTCAACTTTCCCTCCATCCTTAAGGAACAATAAGACGACTTTCGATCCATCCTTCCAAAAGGTGTAGGTATTATTTTCTCCACCATGAATGACTTTTTTGTCACACTGCCAAGGCCTCCCCAATAACAAATGGCATACATCCATTGGAATGACATCACACTGTTGTTCGCCGAATGCACACTGCCAACAGAATTTTTTTGGATTGTTGTTTCCCAAGCGGGAAAGGTGTGGCCTTGGGGGCAAGCAAAGAGCCAGGTGTTGTCACCTGATCCTAGCTCCTCCGTTTAGGCTAACTCCTAACGAAGCCAAGGGGGGTGGTCCCTATTAGAAGAAAATCTATGGTTTTTAGTCTATGAAAGAAAAGACTAAATCTAGGAGTTAATATGAAATGGATAAAATTAAATATTACCAATTACTGCAAACAAGATTTAACCTTAGCAACACTTTAACTCAAATTAGATACACAATATTCAATGACACATTGCGTGATTCACTTATGCAAAAAGAACATAATAGACCAATGCCAAAATGAAAAAGAGTGCTTGCAAATGTGGGTTGCTAGTGTAGTCTCAGTGAAAGTATTGCAGTGTCTCGATTGTTAAATTTTAGATTATTAAATGAATAATTAAGGGCATGGGTTAATTGTGGGTTTGGCCCAACAAGTCAAATCCCTTCAAACTGAGTGCTAAAGCGGTAATACCAAGTGTCCAACAGGGCGAGGATGAACCTGCTTGGAGTAGCCCCCTGACTCTGTAGTGCTTACCCTTTGCAACCTCCCAAGTTCTTGAGAAAATGACTTGTGTGTATTTCCCTATTAAATCTAGTAGCTTGTATCCCTCTCTAATACAACCAACTGATCAGACAAGCTACAGCGGTGTAGAGCTTATGGGGAAGGAGTTTTGGTTTATTTTATTAGAGACATAACAATGAGTTGTTTAGAAGACGACCGAAGAGTCTCTTTCACCTTTCGGGTACTCGGGAAAGCAACGGTCGGATTGATTAAATAAACAAATAAATCAGAAAAGATAAAACTAACAGTAAACTCTTCGACAGAGAGCACTCTTGATCCACCTTTCGGTGAGATTCAAGAGATTTTGGATTCATTTTATTACTTAACAAAATGATAAACAAAACTAATCTAAAAAATTAAACCTCTCCAATAGAGAGTGCTCTTGATCCACTTTTTAGTGAGATTCAAGAGGCTTTGGTTCTTTTTATTTTTGCAATTTATATAAAAGGAAAGAAAGCTTTCAAATAAAATTAAACTAAACGAAGTTTTCCTTTTAACTTTTATGAAAGCAACAATAAGACTAAAGGCTAATCTAACAATTACTTATACATGCACAAAAGTAAGAAAAAATAGAAAAACAAGGATGATACAGGCTTCTCCCAAATGGGGGAAGAGGGGTGTGGGAGCCTTTATCCCCCTCGCTTTTTATTGACCTGTTACAATGATTTAAAAAAAAGGGTGCTTTTGATCCTTGAAAAAAGGGGTCAAAAAGGCCCAAAAATACTTGGGAAAGCAAGGGAATGAAGAAGGGGGATGACAGAGTTAAGTCTGGATGCTCCAGCAAGCCTAAAACTCCAAATTTCAGCAATGTATCCTTCTTTTTTTCCGTAAACCTGCTAAAAACCAGCAAGCTAACATTGCAAAATCAGTGGGTTAGTGCTTAAAAATACACCCTAGCACTCGCCGAAAAATAGGAAGATTTTATCACTTTAAGTACTAGAAAGGGAAACTAAATCTAAGCTTCTGATCATGAAATAAAGCGCTTCTTAGATCTAATTTAAACAAGTAAATAAAATTATGAACTTTTGCATACGATTTACTTGTGCAATGAAAGTAACTGGAAAGAAAAAGATTGTAGTTTTTGGGAAGGAAAGAGAAGGAACTCAAGCCTAAGCTTGAACAAGATCAAGGAGGAGGACGCTTGAAAAAACAAGAAACATTAGATCCAAAATATGTGGTGAAGAAGACAAGATGTAGCCGAGCTCCAATTTTACTCCACGCTTGGTGATCTGCACAGCTAAAGAACCCTTCAAACAAGTGATTAAATCCCGTATGGTAGGTTAAATAAAATCAAAAGTGTAGACGTATAACCAACTACAACATGCAACTCTTAGATCTTAGATAACTATTCATAAATTAACAAATTGAACCTTCAAATATCTATTCTATGGATTAGCATATAATCTTCTTAGCTAGATAATCAATACTTGCATAAAAGGAAAAAGAACAAAGCAGATATCACCTCGGTTATTTAATCAAACATTCACAACAATGAGAGTTCTTGCACCATCAGTCTGACCTCCAAAGTCTCAACTATATTCATAAAAATATAAGCAATTACAAGTTACATGAGCAGAGGTCCCTTGCTTCCGTCCAGAATGAGGAAGAAGGCCTCGTACTTATACAAAAAACAAGCCCCAGGGGGAATTTATGAACTAAGGATCAAGCCGAAGTTAAGTGAGGTTGAATAGAGGTAAACCGGAGTTGAAGTGAAAAGGAACCGACCTTCTTCACCCAACAAGTGCCAACATATCACCAAACTCCCACCAATCGAGCGAGTCATCCTTGATCTCATGCAATTGTACGGCACATTGGCGTGAAATATTGAAATAACGAAAGGTTGAATCCCAAGTATGTAGATAACATGGATTTAATAATGAATGGGGAGGGATCCACCCTCACCCATTCGTATCCACCTAAGAAGGTAGCACGAGCCTTTACCTCCCCCCATGAGCCTTCCTCACCCTCACGTCACCTTTCCCAAACCACTCACTTGCATTTGGAGATGATATTATATGGTTTAATTTATAATGTTTTAAGTGGAGGGGGGACCACATATTCCCACTCACACCTTTCCACATAAGCGTGGGCTAAAAAAGCTTCATGTCACCCTCCTTGAGAATAATTCAAGCTTCAATTTTAAACCAAAGTATTAAGTGCCATTTCACTTAAAAGGAACGCATTACTCATGGTGACATCATGCCAAGTCACTTTCCACTTAAAAAGTAATGACTTTTGACTTTTTTACTATTTGGACTTTAGTGCACTTTCTCCAAATTTAGCATTTAAATGCCATTCTGATGCATTTTTAGCCAAATAATGCTCTACAGGGTGCTCTGGCTACCTGACCCATAGTGAAAGTGGCCCCTGGGGTAAAGATGTTGCTCTAGGCTTGAAAATGAGCCCAACCACGCCAAAAATGGACTTCGGATCATTCTTTTTTTACATTTTGAATTTTTCCATTTAAACAATTAAAAAATGGCTTAAAAAACGGAAAAAAAAAATTCTCGGAATCAAATGAAACTCTAGGGGGACCTAGTACATGTTCATACGACTCAATCGGAATGCCTAACATGTTGAAAAACACTGACACGAAGGCTTTAATAACCTCCTAAGGCCGAAACACCAAGACAACTACCCCAGCTTTGGAGGTGTGAGTGAAAAACTCAGAAATTATTAGTCGTTTATTCAACAACCAATAATGACCAAGAGAAAAAACACTCTGGGTTAGTCGGCTTGATGCTTAAGTTCGGGAAGTCGAGTCTTTTATAAAAAATTAAATGCTAGGACATTTTTTACAATTTCCCCAAGGGGGTATGAACATGTATTTACAAAAAAAAAATTGAACAAACTCCTAGAAAAAGGCTGGCAGACTTCTGAACTTTGATCTTGAACAAGTGTACTTGTTTAGTACTTTGGCGGCTCACCGAAAAATCCACTAAGTGCAAAATTAGTGGATAACACACACCATACTTCATCTTTATAAGTCTTGTTGTCACCTTTCACGCACCTCGGGGGGTTTGGCATGGAAGAAATTTTCAAGCCACTGGGTGCGTCCTTGGGGGAAAGTCTAGAGTTGAGATACTGTCACTCAACACTCAACTCCTCTGTCTAGGACAACTCCTAGCGAAGCCAAGGGGGGTGGTCCCTATAAAAGAATCTAAGGCTTTTAAGCTAAGAAACAAAAAGATGAAATTAGTTTAGGAGTTTGAAATGAATTACCGAAACAATGCTTGCAATGATTTAGATAACTTCGATAGCATATGAAATTTAAAACATTCACAACACATTGATTAATTTAAACATAAAATAAAGATTGTAGACCAGTGTCATGGAGTCAAATAATGTTGTAAAGGGAAATGTTGTGCAAGTGTATCTTGGTTAGTTTTAGTTATTATGGATGAAATGGATTAAGGGGAAAAGGGGATTCCCGTATACCCGAGGGATGAAAGTGCTTGGGAATATGTTCGGATTTCAACTAATGTGGCTTCGCACAAGGACGTGTGGGCTAGATGGAGTCACGAGGGTGTGTCCAACACTACACCAACAAGGGTGGATCCTGACAGGGCCCCACGGTCACTTTCTAGTGGTTCTCGCTTCCTTTGCAAACTTTCCCCATAAGTCTTGAATTTCGATATCGTTGGATTTTCGTATGTTCAAGGGGAAGTTGATTTTATTAAGGTGAGTTGCTTAGTTAGATGTGGAAAATTATAAAGTGAACACTTTCGCTTTTGATTATCCCAAAGCTCAGGGCAAATCGACGATGGGAAAGAGCATACACAGAAGGGGCAGATTGTTTATTCCAATTGAGAATTGCGAAAGCTAAAAAGTTAAAAAAAAAGTGAGACTAACTACTATGGCCATGAGTCTCTTTCAGGCCCAGAGGTCGTACTCGGGAGAGCAAGGTTGGGTTAGTATTCGTTACTTTACAAAAATAAACCCTTGAAAGAAAAATCTAAACTAACCATAGCAAAAAGAAAACTAATCTAAAGCAATAATGATACAAAAAAGAACAGAAAAGCATACCATCAAAGAGATGATACGAATCCCCCCAAAGGGTATGGTGTGTGTTATCACATATATAGTAGTCGGGCTACCATATTCTATTTTTCAGATTCAGTACATTTTTCAGCCAACTCCCCTACATATCAGATGCTGAGATGAGCATTTATGATGGATCATTATTTATTTGATGGACTATAGCACTCTCCCATGCCAGGACTGAGTCTCAGGACACTCAGATTTGAGGACTGATATAGCCATTTAGCCATGTGCAGAGCAGTTAGCAGTGCCCAGATTTGCATCCATGTTTTCTCATTGGGCAGATATTGATTCAGATGGATTATTTGCATGATTATGACTCAACTTATATTATATTGTGTTATGGTTATCATTGCTCTTATACTCATTTTTGTGACATGTGTTAGCATTTAGTATCATGATCTGGCGATCATATAAATATGTGGACTTGGATGTATCTATATTATGTATTGATGTCCCTACTCAAAATTGGAAGTTCTTGATCTATACTCATTGGTTTTACCCTCCTTAGGGAGAATAGAGGTAGTCATTCCCACCATACTTTCACTTGCTAGTGTTGTTTTCATTGTTCATTGTCTCCACCCATCCATTACCTCCCAATTGTGTTTCAGCCCAACTTACTACTTGACTTGTGGCATGGAGAACCTTTCCCCGCTAGAGCCTTTGTTGGACAAGCCTCCCTGTTTATTTGTGTCTTGGCTCTAAGTTGCCTAGGATGTGTTTTGCTTACCTGAAACAAGTAGTGTTGCCATCAATACAATGTATTTGGAAATGAAATGTATATCTATGAAAAAGCCCATTCATGAAAAGTAGTGTCTTTAAACATACATGAATGCAAGGCTAGCCTAATGAAATTGGCTCTAAAAATATTGCACTGAAATATCTTAAACATTCATGAAAAGTAGTGTTTTTCAACATACATGAATGCATAAAGCCTAAATGATAAAAGTCCGTATAAAAATACGTGGACAAAGGCTATGGAAAATCAAAGGCCCAAAAAGCAATGGCTCCTAAAAGCTATATCTAAAGATTGTTGGCCTTACTTGTATTGAGTTGGATTGTGAACATTTGTCAAGGTGAGTAAGCACCTCTGAAGTAGTTCACCCATTTGTGAGGCACCGCCATCCCCTTTGTTGTTGTTTGTCTGGCATATGGCTATAGTGAGTATCCCCTTTCCATATCCAAAGTGTCGCAGTGTTGAGTGGGCAGCCATCCTTTGGCCTAGCCTTATGAATTTTAGCCTTCACCCTTCACTAGCAAATTGACTACAACTATGAAGTGAGTATAGTCTTGAAAGTCTGGTCTAAGTTATAATAAAATCCTATATATGTATTTGGTTGATGTACCGCCAGTGAAGTGATTGCTATTTGTTATGATTGTTACTTAAATGGTTTGTAGAGCATATTGTAGCCTTTTAACACTTGCAGCAGATGGATGTCAACCTGAGTTACATTATTGGTATCTGGTCATTTACAGGTTATTATTTTGTATATTTGATATTGTTGATGATCAGGCACAGACCTTGAAAGGGTATGATTATATACCTTAGATGGATTTGGACTTTGTGAGTCCAGTGAAACAATCTGTTTTCAGTTTCGGGTACTTGCAGAGATGATCGGGCTCATTTTACCTTTCTGGTGCAGTTTTGCTTCACTAGAGGGCAGGTCTAAGCAGGGAGCTAATTTTGTTGGATCTCCTAGGGAGTTGTATGGGGCATAGGGGGTCCAGCCACTTGATTGTACCATATTAGCCCCCTCCCAAAGAGCATGGTGGGCTCGGTTGGACAACGCAGGCACCCTAGGAGGCTGTTTTGGTAGGTTCACGTTTCCCGAGGCATATTAAAAAATAATTAAATGGCTACTGAAGAATTCGATTTGGGCTACTGAGGCAAGGAAATGGCATGGGATGAGGTCTGATGATGAGAGTGATGTCTTCCACACCTTCTCCAGCAATTGTAGCACCTGGATAGGCCCACATCTATTTTTCGGGCATTTTATATTATTTTCTGGAGCTTTTGGAAGCTCACGATTTCCTCAAGGAGGCACAATTTCACAGTTTAAAATTTATATTATTTTTATTGTGCCATGGGGACACCCAAAGGGAGTTAGTTAACCCTCCATGGACCCACCATGTGCTTCATTTATTTCTTGTTGAGTGGAATCCCCTCTCCTAGGGTGATTTAGTCCACTTTTATATTATATTGTTATATTGGTCTATGTATTGTACGTTGAGCTCATCTCAACCATTGATTAGAACATTTGTATCTTTTAATCTTAGCGACTCATTTGAAAAGTGGTTATGATTTTGGTTCTCTCATTCCTATTTAAAGGAGAGAGCTTCTCATTTTTAAGGGGTCTTTGGCTTTTGGATCTGGATAATAGAAAAACTTTTCTTGTGGATATTTTTTGGATCTCCTTTGCATCTGGTGTTCTTAGACGGCGATTGGAAAGTCTTTTGCTTCCTAGCATTGGGGAAATTTTTGTGAGATCTATATATTTTTTCAGGATTCTTTGTCTTGTTTACAGGAGGGCGACATCAGCTTGGGTGTTTTTGCAGGGGCTTCTCAACTCGCTTGAATTGGCTTCGCTTGTATCAGGGGGTTTTCATTAATGTCATTGCGATCTATGATTTCTTCTTGCTATTTTTCTGTAGCATCTTGCTTTTTCTCATGATATAGCAAATCTAATATGGTTGACGTTTGTTGTGCAGGAGAGAGGGCGCATTGACTTCTTGGAGCAAAACGTTGGACATTGAACTCACTCAAAGCTTCTCAAATTGATCGGGATAGCAAGGATCATCATCATCAAGGCATCTACCAGGTTTTCTAGATAAGATCTACAAGTTAGTACCTTTCTTTCAAGTCCCAATCCATTGGCATCTGCTTTCTTCATTTTTACATAAAATCCCATAATAATAAAAAAACCAAAAATATTAAAAATTAGACCACTTGATCTCAGGCCAAACCGCTGTTGGGTTTTGTAGATCAGGTCATCCCCTCACCAAATCATCCTCAATGTTGAGTTGAAAGTTGTTGGTTTTCCCTAGATCTGAGAAACTGTCCTCCCAAACCCTAGCGCTATCTACCATTTTTTGACTTTTTCCCGTAATCTTACTTTTTCGGCAAAATACCCTTTTGGGTTTGTAGATCGAAGTATTTCCCAGGTGGGTCTCCTTCAACACTGGGAAGATAGTGACTCCATTGCCCTAGATCTGATAGGCATTGATCGCCAACCCTAGCGCTACCCATTATTTGGCCTCGTTTTCCTGTGATCTAACTTTTCCCTGGTAACTCGAGTACTTTGACATTGTCATATCTTTCATCGAGTCTATCCGTGGGTACTAGATAGCCCCAATTCTGTCCTTGCCCTCCCTACATTGGTTATGTTTCCCAAGGCAGCGGATATCTTCACCTATTGCTAGTACCTTAGCCCCAAATCTAGTATTTACTTCATAGGCCACCTGTGTCCCACTTTCGATCAAGCCTCACACTTACTAAACCCTAATCCAAAGCGTTGGTTCACCTAGTGACATCATCCATAGATCTAGGGTTTCCATTACCTTATTACACCTTACGTACCTCAAGTCCATTTGATCTGATCTGGTGTCTAGGTTTGATCTCTCCTGTCGAGTGTAAATCTGGGTCTCCCCCTTTGTTGCCTTGGGATAAGATAACATAAAGAGAAGACTGCCTCAATTGGCATGATAACCATCCATTTGGGAGTCGAGGCAATCTTGGTTCCACCTCCTTAGTTGCTGGTCCCTCTACCATCCATCCTGGATCCACCTCACATAGGAAACTACAAGGTTGGTGATAACAGTGTGTAGGCGCTTGGAAAACCCACTTGCTTTTCTTATTATTATTATATTTACAATGCTTTCAAGGTGGATGTCGTTGGGTCCTTATAATTTTGAATCCAAAGGCTTACAAGGGTTTACGAATAATACAAGATCAAGAATGGTGCTTCGAGGTGTCTTTGAATAGCTTGGATCTTTGATTTTTTGAGAGCACTTCCCCTTCTCTTGGCAAGAAATGTGAAAAAAAAAGCCACCTAAAATGCACCAAATGTGCCAAATAAAGCATTAAGAGCATAAAAAGATTAAGTACTGAAAGATTGGAAATATGCACAAGTACTTAATAAAAACTAGATCTACTTTAAAAATATTGCTTTATGCTTCTAGATCTAGATACATGCTTGAATAAATCAGCCCTTTATATATTCTTTCAAAAGACAAATTAATTCACTTAAGCATGTGAGTAACCGTAACCAAAGAGAAATTTTAACAAGAAGTGAAGGAGAGAGATAGAAGGAATGTTGGAAGCCTAGGAATATTTGGGTCGTGGGGTCTACAAGTGGAAAGCAGAGGGACTATGCTCTTCAAATTTGCTTGAAAGTTGGAGGAGTCAACCAAGATCAACCATCCCTTCAAGCTAGATACCTACAGCAACTTAGATATCTTTGCACAAAAAAAGGTTACAAGCAAAGGTGTTGCCAGAAGTAGAAACTTGGAAAGCATACAATTAAACAAAATTTACATGCGAGCTAAGAGATCTACAACCATCAAACAATAAGAGCATGAACCAAACTAGAACAATATCTTATCCTACCGAGAGATAGCTCCCCTTGTAGGCCCATAACAAACAAAAAAATAGACAAAGAAAAGAAGCTAATACCGGTTACCTCATAAACCATGCAATAATCATCCACACGCAATGATGCTCAACACGAGAGATTTGCCTCCAAAGCCTTCTATTATTCCATAAAATACTACAAGATTAAAAGTATACAGCTCAACAGCCTTTCGGTCCTCTCTAACCATGCCAAAAGAATGAGCAAGATGCTTGCTTAAATAACCAAAAGTAGAAGAGTGGGAGCGCATCCATCACTTGAGTTGAATTCGAGTTAGCTTGAGTGATTCATGGACCTTGTTGGGAGTTTGGTGGAGCAACCAGAAGATGAAAGCGCCACCTCTATACACATGATGCGATACACCTTTGGAGAGATCCCCATTCCAACGAATGGATGCCACATATGCCATGCGCCTCCCTCATGACGGAGAGTGCAATCCTCAACTTTGATTCACTCACCACCTCTCAAAACCAACTCCAATCATGTCACTTCCAATAAAGAATGACTCGCCTCCATCCCTTGAGTTGACTTGCCACCGTGTCCATCATGTCCCCACATGATTTGATTGCAACATAATGCATGTGATATTATGAAGGAGGGGCACATCTTTAGGTGAAGATATACTCGCAACCTTTTGGAAACTTCAAAAATCACATGCTTTATCTCTTAATATTAGTCACACTCCATAAGAGACAAACTTGCCTCCTCATTTGACTTTTAAAAACAAGTTTGACATGTCCCCACATGACTTTGGACTTTTGTCGTTTTGTGTCCTCTTTAGCATTAAATCGACATTTTGTTGCCCCTTTAGAGGAAAATGGCTCTAAGTGATAAATTAATCACCCAAAACATAGGAAAAGTAGGTCCTAGGGTAAAGAGGACACTGTAAGTGTGAAAACAAGAATCCCTATGTCGCAATCGACCTCCAGACCACACTTTTATTACAATTTGAAATTTTCCATTTAAACCATTAAAAAATGGCCTAATTTTGCAAGAAATTTTTTTTTTTTCGAAACTTAAAAAAAACTAAGGGGCTCCTAGTACATGTTCATAACGACTCAAAACAATGTCTAGCATGTTTATATACATTGAAACATGAACTTTATTAACCTCCCAAGGTTTAACCACCAAGACGACCATTCCAACTTTGGAGGAGCGGTGAAAAACTCAAAAATTATACATCGCTTATTCAACATTACATAATTGACAAGGGAAAAAACACCTTGGAATGATCGGATTGATATCTAAGTCCTAGGAATCCAAGTCCTTCAAAAAAATCTTCCATGCTAGTACATTTATTACAATATCCCCGCAGGATATGAACATGTAATTATTAAAAAAAGGGGCCCAAAAATGTCCCTAATGAAACTGCAAAAGTCTTGAGCACTCACAATGAACAAGGCACTTGTTCATGACTTCGGCGCCTCACTGGAAATCCACTTAAGTGCAACTTTAATGGATAACAAGTCTTACCAATGGAAAACTTGATCAAGCATCTTTTATTAATGGTGACTTCATTCCATTTTCGGAACCATGCAATTCGGTAAGGATGGGGATGTGTTTCACAACGTAATTTCAACATATGTACCATCTCCTTAGAAATCATATTCTCACAACCGCCACTATCAACAATAACTTGACATACCTTTCCCCCAAAAGTGCACATGGTTCGAAATTATTGTTCAAAGCCAAGAATCTTCATTGTCGCTACTCTTCCTTTACTTTTTTGGGGGAATCACATTGACCTCCATATCATGAGATTCTCCCCCATATTGGGTGGGACTTCGGATTCAACTCCTTCATTCTCAGCTTGGCCAAGTTTAAACTAGGCTATTATCCTTGCTTCGGGTCTTGCATGTTATAATTTGAGCATCCAAATGCTCGATGACCCTCTATACCATACCTAAAACATATATAAGGTCTTCTTCTTCCACCATCGTTACTTCTACCCCTTTGAAATCCTCTTCCTTGTAGTTGATTCAAGTTATCTTGTCGAGTATCTTCTGCTTTCTCAACTCCTTGGAATGATTAGCCTTTGCCATAGTTAAAACCATCCCATGAGGTAGACAATGTATCCCTCCTTGCTCCTCTATTCCTTTGAGCAAATTGTCGATTTTGTTTTTCCTCGGCCTTTAAAAGGCTAATTGGTATGCCTCTTCCACAATACGAACCGTATGCATGCTCAATTCATCTTGAATAGAAAATTTTAAGCAATTCACATACCTTGCAGCCAGTTGCTCATTAGTTTCCTAGTGATCCACACGAATGGACAACTGATAAAACTCGTTTTTGAGTTACTCCATGCTGGACAAGTTTTGTTTCATGTTCTGAAATCTACGAAAAAGGGTTTGTGCATAGTCCAACGACAAAAAAAATCTCGCAATTTTTTTCTATCTTATTCCAGGTCTTAATTTTGTCTTTTCCCTTTTTTGTTTTGTCTTTCTACACATGATCCCACAAGATCATGGCATGAACCTTGAACTTGGTGCATGCAAATTTCACCTTCTTTTCCACTATTATAAGCTTCCATTCAAAAAAAAATTCCATGTCGTTTAGCCAATCTATTAACTCCTATGGTTTAAGACTCCCCGCATATTCTGAAACTTGCATTTTGATCCCATCATTTCTCCCTTCTAGAGCCCTCAACATCCTTTCTTCAAAAGTCATGCGCCCTAATTGTTATTCTTCATGTTTTATATGTTGATCTACATCTCCTTGGTTTGTCTCCTCATCAAACGCTCCTCTTTGTATTATTCTCTGACTAGCCAACATGTTCATAAGACCTGCTACTTGCCTTTGGAGGTTTTACATATCTCTACACATTTGAGCAAGATCTGCTCTTCCTCTTCCTTTACCAGCCATCTTCCTACTCTAATACCAGATGATGTAGCCATTAAATTTTAATTCATTCGCGAGATCTAAAAAACCATGCAAACACACGAGAATGGAAAATAACTATCCTTCATTCCTTCTCCATCACTGACTATTACAATGAAAGTTCAACCCCTTATAACTACTATCTGAGATTTTCGAAAACTGTTAATTTTAGAAAATTCTCGCATGACCCTAAAACTAATCGATAACTAAAACCTAACTAGAGAGACACTATTTGTCAACTCACTTTTCTGATTAAGGGACTGATAATTACAAATTTAAAAAATCCTGAGAAAAACACTAAAACCCCGATTTGAAGCATTATATGAAGGAATTTGACCCCGGAAAAGTGTTGAAACGGGGTTCAATTAGAAAGATTTAATTGGTCACCACAGTGGAATCTTCAAGACACAACTTCCTGTAAAATTTCATCCCTAACAAATAACCGAGTCAAAAGTTGTGACCCTTGGAAATCCATGCATCAACAAACAAAGGAAAATCTAAGTATCTTTACTCATAAACATTTAATGATTAGCAAGGAAACACAAGTATGCAAAGATGGCATAATACCAAACATGAAACAAGAATTCACTCCAAGCATGAGAAATAAAGATCTAGTTACAAGGTCATCTTATCGACATCCAAATCAAAAGAACTGATACTTCAACCAATCGGTATATCAACGTCTTTCTAAATTGACCTATTTTCCAAAGAATATTCATACCACTACAATTCGATCTCAAAGTAGAAGTCGTCTTGGAAATCACAATACAATAGGTTTCTTCCAAGAATCCTCTCAATGTTCAATTCCACATAAGATCGAGTTAGGGTGGGTAGACCATTTCACAACTCGACAACTCTTCTCGTCAGTTAGAATGTCATATCATCTCATGTCCTCCACCATGAGGAACTTAAGAATAAAGAATAAAGAATCTTGAGAAGGCAGTACAAGTCAAAACAAAGACTTAATTTTTGTAATCTTTGATGAAATTTTTTTTTAAAGAGGTAGGCAATGTAAATATATAAATCTATATGAATAATTATCAATTAATAAATAATAATAATAAAGTCACATGATCTAGTGAAAGGACATGACCATTCATCCATGTTGACCAATCAATGTATATATATATATATATATATATATATATATATACCATTCCATGGCATTGTAAAATATCATATCTCTTATTCATTGTACATTTATTTTGTATTTGTCCCTTACGGATCTTAATTTGTTCTCCTTCCTACATTGGATATTCAGTCAATGAATTATGTTCATATTAGAAAATGAACTTTATTCGTTTCAATCATACAACCCAAGCCCGCCCTTGGGGGCATTCCAAGGTATCTTCTCCCGTAAGGCATTCCTTCCTAATCTTCTTGAGCATCCACATGATGAAGTCCCTACAGAGAAGCTAGTACAATTCAAGGAGCTCGTTTGCATCACTGGATGTGTAGATGTTAGCCAAACCCAACAATGTACCCCTCCAAATTCAGTATGATCGATAGTACATATCAACCTCTAGGTAGGGTCGATGCCCTAATGCATGATAGAATAGGCAAGTTGGGGTAACACAAGGATCACAACCTTGTCTTTACCCTCGTGTATGGACATGAAAGCAACTGAATTTGGCTAGATATAGGGAAGCACAACCTTTAGAAAAAAACCTAGAAACTTTTACTTTTTGCAGACACATAATTTCAAGAATTCGAAACTGGGAATGAATCTTGCAAATCATCAATTTTGTGTAGGGTTTAGTGAGGTCCATTATCTTTATGAACATTCTCACCCATTCTAGCTAGGAGTTTGAATGCTTAAACGACGTTTTGATGCACCCTTATCGAAATAATGCTTTGCGGGATGTTTTAGCCACCCGAAACATAGGAAAAGTAGGTCCCGGGGTGAAGAGGACGCTCTGAGTGTGAAAACGATCTTCCACACGCCAAAAACTGACTCTGGATCAAGCTTTTATGCTATTTACAGGTTTTTTAATTAAACCATTAAAATTGGCCTAATTTTGCAGGGAAAAATAATTTTCTCGGAACTAAACAAAAACCTAGGGGGAACTAGCACGTGTCCATACGACTCAATTCGAATGCCTAGCATGTTTATAAACATTGACACAGAGGCTCTAATAACCCCCTAAGGCCTAACCACCAAGACGACTACCCCATGTTTGGAAGTGTGAATGAAAAACTCAGAAATTATTAGTCGTTTGTTCAACAACAAATAATTACCAAGAGAAAAAACACTCTGGGCTAGTCGGCTTAATGTCTAAGTCTAGGAAGCCGAATCTTTTACAAAATTGACCATGCTAACACATTTTTTACAACTTCCCCAAGGAAGTATGAACATGTGTTACAAAAAAATAATCCTTTAGGGCAGTGACAAAAATCTTCAAGGGTGTGTGAACTCCTTTGTCATATTTCAGATTTTTATATTCCCCAGAAAATTTAAAAAAGAAAAAAGCAAAGTCTAGGTTTCCCAAAAATTGCAGTTTGATATTTAGTTTGTCCCACCAATCAATCTTTTTGTTTTATAAACCTCAAAATGAAACCCTGTTTTTATTAACTTGCACTTGATAAAATTTTAATGAACTCGAAAGTAATTTTCGATGCTTGACCATACACAAATTTTATGTGTTTGCTTTTTATTTCCTTTTTTATTTATTATTGATATTTTAATTCTTCCTACACAGAAAACTATAATTTGAAATTATTTGAATAGATTGAGACTTGTCCCATGTCAGGACATCTGTCCCTTTTTTCTATAGAAAAAAATACTATACTTAATATAAAGTATAAAATTACATCACAACCTGCTCCCAAAACAAGCCAAAAACAGATTGTCCAACATCAACAACCTCCAAAACAGAATCTCCAAAAAGATACAAACTTAAACCATAAGCTAAAAACCCCTACACAGAAAAGAAACACAAAAAGACTTGCATTTCAATCCCCACAGAAACTTCTGCATCACCCATCATATAGAAACAATTCACAAATATAAAGAGTCCAAAAAATCTCTTACTGGAGCCCCGTCTCCTCAAGAAAAATGGCAGAAATGGAGAATTAAAATAAATGAAGAACTTCTTCATTTATTACATTGGACTCTTGGAGTCTTTCAACTCTGCATCTTTCAAGTCACCTTCCCTCAAGAGTAAAGCATCTTTTCAGCGTGAATCTGCAATTTCATGTAACACCCAAAATGTGTTTGAACTGAATAGCTGAAAAGTCATCCTGAAGCCCTCTAATCTTTAGTTTCCAGCCTTCCAAAGAAGCAACTTGAAGAGAACACTTGTGTAAAATCTATTCAATAACAACTTGTGCATCACCAACTACCTGCAACCGAGTCAAATTCATTAATTTAGCAAAATATAATAAACCCCAGAGAGCAAGTAACTCTTCCCTTGTATTAGAACCCCTGCTACAATTCACTTTCTGTTTATATTCAAAATTCACTCTTCCATCAATATATATATATATACCGGCTCCACATTTAATTCCTCCCTCCTGATTTCTGTCCCCATTGCAACAATCAATATACACAGATAGATATAGGGCTTTCAAGTAATTGACATCATATATTACTTGTGTATATAATTATTTGGACTGATTTTCGTGCTGCAAGCCAACAAGGCTCATCCTTCAGAGCTGCTTCCTATTTCTAAGATCTAGAACATACATTCATTGTTATAAATGAACCCATATCCATGCATCCATCCATTTGTATGACTCCACTTTTCCTTAACAGGGATTCACACTGAGGGCTTGGACAAAATGATCCATTTGGCCTGCATATGGAGCCATGATCCTTAAAATCCCTGTGAGGCATGAGCCCTAGGGATGTGAAACACACAAAGGTGAGAGCAAGGATTAACATATTACGACGTGTCAATTAATTAACACAAGTGTGTCTATATATATATATATATATGTTTTTGCCAACTTTTGGAAGGCTTATTCAAAATTTGTCCTTGTTTCAAAAACTTGGGCTTGTATTTTCACAGGACGACTCCTGAAGTTTTATTAACTTTTTAACCTTTATTGAAACGGAGTGCCAGTGGTAAATAGATGTGAGCAGACAGAACTTGTGACCTAACTATGTAAGGCATCATATATCTATACGTCATGTCTGTGCTGTGGAGCTTTTGAGTCTTACATTGGCTTAATGTCTCTTTCCACAAGTGACAGTTTGGGCGTTATCTAGATATGTGTATTTGCTACTGCTTCCTTTTTCAGTCTCAGTGTACCCTTTTACGGCCTGTTTTCTCTCAATACATATTTATAGTGATTAACTTTCTGGATTGAAGCTTGTCATGCCTTTGTCTATTGCAAAGGTACCCGGGAGTCCATGTTGTGCAACGCAGGCCAAATCGTAAAAAATTGGGGTTTCGACTCACCTCCTGAGAAGCCTTTCTGCTTTGTTACTTTGCTTGTTGACAAAACGAGAATGCTACAAGTTTTTCATATGCTGTGCTGGAAGGATAATATTGTGTAAAGTGGTATTGACATTTGTTGTTTTCTTCAATCCCCATTGTTGGCAGAAAACAAGAAGTTCAGACGAGCTGGCCAAAGAGCAATTTCTAGTAGAACAGTCCGTTGTAAAAGCAGTGTAGATGCATTTTGTCTTCAGGCTGCTGACTTGGAAGAGGTCACGCAACTTTTCAGCCGCCTACTACGGAACCCACGAGTTCAAGGAGCTATAAGGTGGTATTTAGATTTAAATTTGGAGCTTAGAGTTTAATTTTTTTTTTCTTAATCAACCAGTTTTGTTTTTTGCTTGGATCTGTTCGATACATACTATGCCTGATCACCGTCAAAAATATTGATATGATACAGATATGAGTCACCTTACTGGAGGACGTGGGCAGCAAGTTGCATACAAGTAGCTTGGAAATACCGTAAGAAGAGGCTACACAGAAGCGCTAATCACTGAATGAAGAGTATGATCTCTGAGAGTCCACCTGTCTGACCACTTGTCCCTTTGAGGCATAATCCAATCCAAATGACAGTTCTGGGATCCATCCTAATGCCGAGGGAGGGAGACATAAAAATGGTTTGTGTATTATTTAAGTTTTATTGAGAAGTATGTATTGAAGTTGGGGTTCGCCCTTGCACTCACATTGACTCTATATTTGGTCAATGCCAATTTTCATGAACATTCCATTGCATCAAACTTGCTTTGGTTTAAACTTTACTTTCTAGTTTATGCGTGAAGTTCATGAACATTCCATTATATCAAACTTGCTTTGGTTTAAACTTTACATTCTAGTTTATGCGTGAAGTGGATATGAGACTTCCATGGTTCACAAGCATAATAGAGATCTAAAGCCTTTCCCATCCAAAAGCAAGGTTACAGCAAAAAAATTTGTGTGTAGTATGTACGTCACTTGGTTCTAATCGTTGTGGTCCAGTGAACTTTGAAATGCACTTATGTGGAATGTTGGCAAATATGTAACTTGATAGGATGGATTCCTTGATAAAACAATTAAAGTAAACAATGTTTTATATTTTGCAATGTCGTCAAATATGTAATAATGTTGCCTACGAGGTGTAAAATAGATGGTGAATGGGTGTATTGTTAAGGCATTATTTGCATAAAGTTACCAGTTCAAAACTCCGTAGGTGTGACTCGTGCGAGCCAATAATGTTTAAAATATTCAATAGGATAGATTTCTCAATAAAAATGTAATAATGTTTAATGTTTAAAGTATTCAATAGGATGGATTCCTTAATAAAACAATTGAGAGAAACAATGTTTGATATGATAATATCGTGGACGATGCAAAGAATTGTTTTTTGAAAAGGTAGTTAAGAAAAACGATACGAAAAAATTCAAAAATGGGATTTCTATATATAGCAAACCATTTTATGTGTAACTATAAAATAGAAATCTCAAAAGGGAGAGGGTTTATTCATAACAAGTGATAGGCTAGAAGGAGGTCATCCCTCAATATTTGTAGCCTCTTCTTTAACCCCAATAGAAACAATGGAGGATTCTCCATTGGTCATGGAAACTAGAAGAGACATAGAAACAATCAAAGGGATACATAAGTGCTCAACCACTCTAGCAACCTAAGACACTAGAGAGCACAATGTTGCTTCTAGCTCTAAATTCTTTTTTCCATGTGAATGCATAAACACCTTCATCTCCATCGTGCTTCTACCTCTCTTTATTCTCAGTTTGGCACCTCTCATTCTATTATTCTTAGCATCTATTCATTTTCAAAGAAGTATTCACCTCAGAACTTTGTACCTTTGGCAACTCTCTTTCACATTGGTTCACCCCTTGTTTCACTAGTGTTGACTTGGATAACACACATTGTTTACTTAGATAGTGTTAATTGTTGAATTTTAACATGTGTATGATATTTTCAAAATTGCAGACTGTGTTAGAGATAGAACTTGAATTATTAACAGCAGTAAGAAAAGTACAGTACTCAACCAAGCATCACACAATTGAACACATGATTTTTCATGGAGAAACCTTTAAAGGACAAAACCCCCAAAGCATTAGTATCCCATCCTCTAAATGAAATGACTTAGTTTGTACATTGTTGAACACCAAAACCAACTAGATGGACAACAATGTACCATGCACATGTTGGATGTGCCTTGAAGATAAGAATGAAGTACTTAAGATTATATCAAGTGACGCAACTCTTCTTCTCTTTTTCTCTCTATGAAATTTCTGCACCCATGCGGAGAATTTTGTAAGGATATGTCAGCATGAAGGTCTAGGTTTTGAACTTAATCACTTAAGACTTAGTCATTATGGAAGTCATTTCATCGAGTGTTTTTTTAACTTGGATAGTTAAATTTTCTTTTTAGAGATTTTAATTATTTGAGTTTTCACTCAAAATTACCTCCAAATTGGTGAAAAGTGTTCTAGTGATCGAGTCCATGGGATGATTGGGGCCTAGGAATGTTCCATATTACCATGCTAGACATTATCCAGAGTCTTGCGGAATTTCATTAAGTTTTGCATTGTTTTTTTTAATTTTTGGTCATTAAAAATTGTCACTGAAGACAATTTGTTGTAATGCAAAAGAGGGTTACTTGGTCATTTTTTAATGTTGTATAGGGGTATGGGCACTCAAGAAAAATGGCATGAGACCCCATACACCCTTGGGCAAAGTTTGAAGTCATTCGAACAAGTATTACTATGGTTTTCGTCACTTTTGCCTAGGTCAGCCATGGAAATCAAGAAATTGGGCATTTAATTAGAGAGCCAAATTTTCGAAAAGTGACTATAGTCACTTGGGGTGTCCAAGTAAGGGTTCTAATGTTTATGTTAGGTTCCTAAGACAAATTTAAGACTCAAAGCCCCTCAAGTAAGCATGTAACAAGTTTTGAGTTGCCCACTCTAGGGGGTGCACCCTTCTCTCTTAGATTGGTTGGGTGAGCCAAAGTTAATGAGAGAGGCCCCACTATGGTGGTTTCCTCCCCATTTGACATAGCAATAAGGTTAAAAGTGTTGTTTCCTTTCACACACCTGGGGGGGAACATGGCAGAAATCTTCAAGCCACTTGGTGTGGCCTTGGGGACAAAGTCTCGAGTCAAGGCAGTCACCTTGTTCTTGGCTCCTCCGTTTAGGCCAACTCTTAACGAAGCCAAAGGGGGTAGACCTTATTTAGGTGCTAAGGTTGTCAATGCGTAGTGATGATGAATTTAGTTGTTTAAGAGTTTTAATAGAAATGAACAATTGAACAAGATATTGCAACAGAAATAGTTAAAGCACAACAACATATAGATTAGCAAGTGATATGCAAAGCACACAGAAGCAGATGATTGTAAAATGTAAAACTAGTGTCAATGGAGTCCAAAAAATAAAGAGTGTTGTTGCCTTGCCAAAAGAAAATATGTTGCAAGTGCTCTTGGTCAATTTTAAATTAACATGGAGATGAGTTGATTAACTTAGAGGAAAGGGAACTCCAAATATACCCGAAGGTACGAGGAGTATGTCCAAAATCTTTATCCAATATGCCTCCCCGCAAGGAATATGTGGGCTAGTTGGATTCTCTGAGACATGTTCAACACTACACCAACAAAGGTGTAGCCTAACGGTGTCTCGAGGTCACTACTCAGTTGTTCCCACTTCCTTTGTGGATTTTGCCACCGCAACGGATCAAATCGAGGCGTTGGATTTTCGCTTGGGGAGGATAATTAAATGTGAAGACTAATTAAGCTAGTCTCCCACGTTGATTTTGATGAAGCCAACTGTTCGATCGAACTGCAGCGATGCAGATCATACACAACTGAGCCTAAGTAAATTTCAAGGATTTTATGACTTGTTTTGTTTAAAAAAAAATGACCTCCAAGAGTCTCTTTCGGTTCAAGTGAACATCAATCAGGAAAGCAAGGAGGGGTAAATTTTATTAAGTAAAGTGAAATCAACTGAAAAACAAAAAGAAAAAGAAAAAAGTTATCTAATTAAATCTACCACGCATCTCTTTTCCCTTTCAAGTAACTTGGGAAGTCATGGGGTTAGTAGTATTACTTTGATAAATATAATATGGAATGATATGATCATGTTTGCAGCATCTAATAAGGTATACTATCTTGCGTAAAAGAACTAAACTAAAGCAAAACAAAACAAAAATAACAAAAAAGGAAAAAATGATACTGAGACGCGGATCCCCTCTGGGAGATGGGGAGTGGGCTCTGAAGAGACTAGAGATCTTTTTTATTAGCCATGGTTACAGCTTTCAAGAAGTGCTATTTGGTCCTTGTTATCTGGGATCCAAAGGCTTACAAAAAGTGAGAAACGAAAGCCCGAAAGTAGAGGGAACCACTGGGAAGCTCCAGATAGCCCAAAAATGTATTTTCGGGAAAAGTTTTCTTCTCATTTTTTATGGACCTGCTAAAAACCAGCAAGTAAACGTCAGTAAAAAAATTCCCAAAAACACATTGGAAGTGTCTTTGGACAACCCACAAAAATTACCCAAAATATAAAAAGTTAAACTATTGAAAAAATGCAAGAAAGTAACAAAGGAAAGCAAGTTTTCCCTGGGATCTTGGCTTGCCTTTTGGGAACCAACAAAAAGTGCACTTTGATTGCAAGATTCAACTTTAATACTTCAAAGGAAAACTAATTTATGCAAGTTTTAGATTTACTTTAAAGTACTTGTGAAAAAGAAACCGCCTATGCCTAAATTTTCTCTTGAAAACACAAAACTTTAAAGCACTTTAGATCTAAGCTTTAAGCACTTACATATGAGATATAAAGAAGATTTTAAATTTAAACGAGATAAATCTCAATAAGCAAGGAAAGTAACCAAAGGTATAAATTGATTTAAATTGAAGGGGAGAGAGAGAGAGAGAGAGAGAGAGAGAGGGAATGCTGGAATCCTGGAAATATTTGAGTCGTGGAGTCTGCAAGTGGAAAGTTGATGGACTATGCTCTTCAAAATTTGCTTGAAAGATGGATGAGTCAACCTAGATCAACCATCCCTTCGAGCTAGATACCTGCATCAACTTAAAAATCTTTGCACAAGAAAGGTTACAAGCAAAGGTGCCGGCGGAAGTAGAAACTTGGAAAGCATGCAATTAAACAAAATATACATGTGAGCTAAGAGATCTACAACCATCAAACAATAAAAGCATGAATCAAACTAGAACAATCTCTTATCCTATCAAGAGATAGCTCCCCTTGTAGGCCCACGACAAACCAAAGAAATGCACAACGAAAAGAAGCTAATACTGGTTACCTCATAAACCATGCAATACTCATCCACACACATTGATGCTTGACACAAGAGGTTTGCCTCCAAAGATTTCTTTTATCCCATAAATACTACGATATTACAAGTACACATCTCAAGCAGCCTTTCGGTCCTCTCTGACCATCCAAAACAATGAACTAGGAGCCCGCTTAAATAACCAAATGAGAGAGGGCGGGGTGCTACCAACATTGAAGATAAACTCGGAGTGTATCTAAGTTGAACTGATTCAAAATTAGTTGAAGTGAAGAAGCAAGTGAAGAGGTGAATGACATCTCTCTCACCTAACTCACCCAACTCTCCAAACCACTCATCAAGTGCCACAACACCAACAACCACCCACTCGCTTGCATCCTTCTCCCTCACGCGCGAGCTCATGAGGTTAATGTGAAGCCTTGGTGATGTCATCAAGAGATTTGCTAGTCATTAAATGAAGAAACTTAAGTTCCAACCAAAGTTTCATTTTTTATTAAAATAACAATTTGGAGAGGGGTCCACTCACTCGCTCCTACCTCACGCGAGTTTATTATGACGTGAAGAGGGTGACGTCACCCTCACAAACACCCTCCAAAATATATTTGCTACCACATAAAAATTAAACCAAAGCTTCATTTTTTATTTCAAGTTGAGGAGTGGTCCACCCCTTCCTCCAATCGCTAGCCTCCATACTTTGTTAGTGAATGTTGACGTCAACCCTCTTCGATATTCATTCTTCACTTCAAAATTATAACCCAAACGTTAAGTTCTAACATTTGAAAATGGTCGCCTGTTTAATGGGGGGCCCATGCCATGTCATTCCACCCATTTTTTAAATGAATTTTGACTTTTTCAACTTTGTCATTTTGTGCCAAATTGTTGTAATTTAGCATTAAAATGCCATTTTGATGCACCCTTAACTGAATAATACTCCACGGGGTGTTTCGACCGCCTGAATGATATGAAAAGTGGTTCTGGGGGTAAAGAGGACGCTCTAAGTATGAAAACAAGCATCCTCGCGCAAAAAAAGGACTCCGAACCTGACTTTTATTATATTTTGGATTTTTTTATAAAACCATTAAAAATGGCCTAATTTTGCGAAAAAAATTATTTTTCTCGGAATCAAACTAAACTCTAGGGTGACCTAGCACATATACATATGACTCAATACGAATGCCTAGCATGTTAAAAAACATTGACACGAAGGCTCTAATAACCTCCTAAGGCCTAACCACCAAGACGACTACCCCAACTTTGGAGGTGTGAGTGAAAAACTCAAAAATTATTAGTTGTTTGTTCAACAACCAATAATAACCAAGGGAAAAAACACTCTGGGCTAGTCGGCTTGATACTCAAGCTTGGGAAGCCGAGCCTTATATAAAAATTATCATGCTAGTACATTTTTTACAATTTTATCAAGGGGGTATGAACATGTGCTACAAAAAGTTCAAATAGACTCCCAGAAAAATCCTGTCGGACCTTTGAACCCTGATGATGAAAAAGTGTGCTTGTTCAAACCTTGCGGACTCACTTGAAAATTTCACCAAGTACAACTTAGGTGGTAACAAAAAACATTAAAAATGGGGTTTCTCTCCTCATATTTGAGATCCCACACCATGGTTTTTCCCTCCTTAAGCAAATGTGGTCCCCTCTCTTGGGGCCCCCCTTTCTCCCCTATGACAATTGTCTAGCATACAAAGTGCCTCTTGTTATCCACTAATTCTACACTTAGTGTATTTACTGTGAGTCGTCAAAGTCATGAACAAGCCATTTGTTCATTGTCCATTGTTAATGCTCGGAAAGTTCCAGGGTTCATCAAGACCAATTGTGGTCCCTTTTTTTTTAATAAAATGCATGTTCATACCCCTTGGGGGCATTGTAATAAATGCTTTAACATGACAAACTCTTTGTAAAAGACTTGGATTCTTATGACTTTGCCATCAATCTGATCATTTCAAGATGTTTTTTCCCTTGTCAATTATGCAATGTTGAATAAGCAATGTATAATTTTCGAGTCTCTCACCACTCCTCCAAAGATAGAATTTTTGTCTTGGTGGTTAGGCCTTATGAGGTTATTAAATTTCATGTGTCGATGTATATAAGTGTGTTAGGCATCGATATTGAGTCGTATGGACATGTAGCAGGTCCTCTTAGAGTTTCGTCTGATCTCGAGAAGAATAAAATTTTCTGGATTTTTAGGCCATTTTTTAATGGTTTAAATGGAAAAAAATTGAAATGTAATAAATATGTGATTTGGAGTCCATTTTTTATGTGGATGTGCTCGTTTTCAAGCTCAGAGCACCTCTTTTACCCCGTGACCCACTTTTACCATGCTCCGAGTGACTATTTTGTCTCATATGGAATTATTTCTCTATCGGTGCGACGAAGTGGCAAAAAAATGCTAAATTTTGACAAATTGCACTAAAGTAAAAAATAAAAATAAAAGGTCAAATTCATGACTTGGAAGGGACAACGATTGTTTCATATGGTATATGACATCATACTTTGGATAAATAATTAATATTTATTGGTATATGATGGCTAAATAAATCAAACAAAACTTGGAGTTGCGTCCCTCTTCTAAATTTGCGCATGTTAGAGATTGGGCCCTCACGTGGGTTGTTGGATGTCATTGTTTTTGGTGTGGAGTGACTTGGAGGATATGGCATCACTATCCTAAATCAAAGGTAAGTCATTCCTAGATCAAGGCGTGAAGTTTGGCATTTGGTGTGAGTGTCTCACAATCGGAGAGTGCGTCATTCTTCATGGGAAGATCACGTTGGATGATATGGCGAGTATGGAATGGATTGGTGGGGGCTATGTTGAGAGGTGGAATCCATTTCTTAAGCTCCACTATAGTTCAACACCAATGAACTCCACTCTTCCCATTTTCTTCTCAGGTTAACTCGCCTCGTCTTCAGTTGGTTAGTGCACCCCCAGGGGTTTGTAAACTCTATAAAAGCAAGTTCTTTTGCCTCATTCTAGACGGATGGAAGGAACCTCTGCTCATGTAACTTATAATTGCTTATCTTTTTATGAATAAAGTTGAGACTTTGGAGGTCAGACTGATGATACAAGAACTCTCATTGTTGTCAATGTTTGATTAAATAACCAAGGTGATATCTACTTCGTTCCTTTTCCATTTATGCAAGTATTGATTATCTATCTAAGACGATTATATGCTAATCTATAGAATAAACATTTGAAGGTTCAATTTATTTATTTATGAGTAGTTATCTAAGATCTAAGAGTTGCATGTTGTAGTTGGTTATACTTATGCGCTTTCGATTTTATTTAATCTACCATACTAGATCTAATCACTTGTTTGAAGGGTTCTTTAGCTGTATAGATCACCAAGTGTGGAGTAAGATTGGAGCTCGATTGCATCTTGTCTTCTTCACCACATATTTTGGACCTAACATTTCGTGTTTTTCAAGGATCCTCCTCCTCTATCTTGTTCAAGCTTGGGCTTGAGTTCCTTCTCTTTCCTTCTTCAAAACTACAAAATCTCTTTCTTTTTTGGTCACTTTTATTTAACAAGTAAATCGTATGTGAAATTTCATCGTTTTTTATTTACTTGTTTGATTAAATCTAAAAAGTGATTTTTGTTTCATTATCATAAGCTTAGATCTAGTTTCTTTTTCCTACTACTCAAAGTAACAAAATCTTTCTATCTTTCGACAAGGACTAGGTTGTATTTTCTTATTGTATTTTATTGACTAACCCACTAATTTACAAATACATAGCTTGCTGGTTTTTTCTATTCATGATAGGTTAAGCAGGAATGCTGGTGAAATTTTGAGGCTTCAGGGTTCTCAAATAATCTCTAATTCCCCCTTCTTCATTCCCCTTCTCTAGCAAGCTTTGTAAGTTTTTTTAATCACTTTCCAAAATCAAAAGGAAACCACATTCATAAAAAAAGCATATTGTACTAAAGTTACTAAAAAGAAAGTGGGATTATGGCTCCCACAACCCCCTTCCCCCATTTAGAGGAAGCTTGTATCGCCAAGTGTGTGACTGACCTTTGATTTACGACTTTCTTTTAAGTTCTAAATTAGTTCAAGGTTTTGCATCTAGTTAGATTATAGATTAGATTTTTCCTTTTCTTCAAATTTGGAATCAACAATTGGCCATTCCGGTGTATCCTCTTGCCCATCGCAGGTTTTCCCTGAGCTTTGAGATAATCAAAAGTAAGAATGCGCACTAATTAATTCCTCACTTTTTACTAAGCAAACTCACATTAATAAAAGCAACTTCCCAAAAACATTACAGAAATCCAGCGTAACGAGCCTGAGAAATAGTGGGCAAATTATTCAGGGACAGCGGGAACAACTAGAAAGCGACCATGGGGTCCCGTTAGGCTACATCCTTGTTGGTGTAATGTTGAACACCCCCCTACGACTCCATCTAGCCCACATTTTCCTGTGCAGAGCCACTCTTCTCAAAATTCGAACATATTCTCAGTACTTCATAGTATATCGAGAATCCCCTTCCCCATAACTTAATTCATCCTTAATAACTTTAAAACTGACAAAGACTCCACTTGCAATACATTTACAACTTTCAGCGACATTAGACTCCATTTAGCACTGGCACTATCTTCAATTTCATATTTTTCTTTCAAGTTATTTATGTTATAATTTCCATATCTATTTTCGTGTTGTTGTTATATTAATTTTACTTGCAAGTAGCTTGTTTCAGTATTGATTTATCAAAACTCCAAACAAAAACAATTCATTCATACCTAATAAAAGTAAGAGTCTTAGCAACTCTTTCATAGGGACTACCCCCCTTGGCTCCGTTAGGAGTGGCCTAAATGGAGGAGTCAGGATCAGGTGACAGCGCCTGACTCAATACTTGCCCCCAAGGATGCACTTAGCAGCTTGAATATTTCTGCTACGCTAATTCCCGCAGGTGTGTGAAAAGCGGTAACATTTTTTGGTGTCGTTGTCAAGGATAAATCTTTTTATTCTCGGGTTACGACTTTTTCTTTCTTTTTTGTTTTTGTTTTGTTTCATGAATGATTAGAGTAGATCTTTGATTCCTTATCTGGTGACTCCACTAACCCTTTCTCTTTTAAATTTACAAAGAAAAGCAAAAAAAAAATTGCGCAAAATTTTAATGCATATTTTTATTCTCATATGACAACTCCATTGAAGGGATAAAATCCTTGTTTCTCATATAAATTGTTGAGATTGATTGTGTGTAGGTGAGCCGATGTAAAAGTAAAATTTAAAGCTCATTTTTTGACAACTCTACTCTTTCAGTTCCAGGAATTGCCCATGCTCACTGATCCTTGACACGGATATTAAAAGAATAGAAACTGCATCATGGATCTCCTATAGATGTCCTCCCATTGATTTCTTCAAAATCCCGTGTTTTCCCAATTATTTTGATGGGGAAATGAAAGATATTCCCCTTCGAGTTTTTAGGGGGCATGATAGTGATTACTCAACCAGTCTTCACGTTGTGACTTTCCTTTCATATGCGAGTGAATCCAACATACGTTATGAGGATCATATGATGCAGTTGTTTGCTCATTCTCTATTGGGAGAGGCTTCAGATTGGTCTTACAATGGCCTTCGTGATAGATCTATTACGTCACTTACAAGTTTCTTCAATATTTTTCTGAGACAATGGCATTATGATGAAAGATATAGTGGATTATCTAACATTGAATTATTCAACAAGGACACTTTGGCTTACTTATTTTCTTCGAGAGAATTTCATATGGAAGATCTTGAGCCACCTAGTATCATCATGGTATACAACACTCAATGTCCAGAAATCCATGATTATCCCATTGAGGTTGTGCATGAAGAGCCATTCATTGAAGATATTACTGAAGACCCTCCTCATGTCACATCAACAGAGAATATTGATGATTGGGAATGCTTTCATGATTATTTTAGTGATGATGATCACATTTGTATTCCAGATCTACCTCAGGATTAAACCATTGCAGAAGCTTATAATGAAACCTATGATGAAATTTGTAATGTGCATAATGATAAAAGTTTGGAAGGTTTGTTGTCTTTAGACATTTTCTCTAAAGAAGATGATTGCGATCAAGAAGAGGACGAGTATAGCCTTGAGCATGGCACAAGTGATGAAGGTGGTTACATTGGATTTCTGATTACACCTAACATTTTTTATATCATGTATAGAGTAGTAAAATAAGCTCCTTAAAGCAAGCATCTACTTTCTGCATTTTTCTTTCGTACTTAGCAATAAATAAATTTAAATTTTGTCATTCTTTCAAATAAAGCAAGTTTTGGATTTGTTGCCGCCTAATTTGCACCTCGGGTCACGTGGCAGAAATCTTCAAGCCACTGGTTGCGACCTTGGGGGCAAGCAAAAGTCAAGTGTTGTCACTTGATCTTGACTCCTCCGTCTATGCTCTCTCTTAGCGAAGCCAATGGGGGTGGTCCCGAGTAAAATAAATTATGGTGTTTAATCTATAAAATAAAACAATAAGTCTAGGACATGATAACAACAAACACTGAAACTGAGATGGGCTGCAAATAATTTAAATAACCATCATTTAAAATATCATTCCAATAACACATTGATTAACTTAAGCATCAAACATAAATTGAAAATCCAGATAGACCAGTGCTAATGGAGTGCTTGTAAGGGGGTTGATAGTGTAGTCTCGAGAAGTATTGCAATTGTCTCGGATGTTCAGTTTTAGAATTATTAAATAAGTAGCTAGGGAGTGGGTAAATTCTTGGTAAATTTTATTAATAATGTGGTAATGATCTTATTATTACGAGGGAAATGGTATTCCAGATATACCCAAGGGGTACGAGGAATATGACCGGATTTACCAAGGAGTGGATCTCATGGTGACATGTGAGCTAGATGGAGTTGTGGGGTTGTGTTCAACACTACACCAAATGAGGGTGTAGCCTAACGATGCCCCACGGTCACTTTCTAGTGGTTCCCGCTTCACTTGCAAAATTTATCCACGACCTGGTAAAAATTGAAAAAAGTGTCGGATTTTTACTTGTAGGGATTAATTGAAATGTTCAACTAATTATTAGTCACTTCAATCTATTTTTTATTGTCCCATTGATCCAGCCAAAGGCCTGCAATGGTCACAAGAGCATACGGGGAATGAAGTCTTGTAAATTTTAATTTTTTTAAGAACTAAATGTGAGTTTTTTAAATCACAGTGTCGATACTCTCGTTACCGAGAAAACATCCGGATTTGTTAATTTTACTTAAGAAACTTGCAAGAAATTGAAAAAATTGTCAAAAATGACAAAAAATGACAAAAATGAAAACAGTGTGAATCCCCCCTGGGGGGATGGGGTGTGGGCACTTGGCTGCCCACTTGCTTCTCTTTTTACAATGATTTAGAAATAGGAATTACTTGTGCTCCTTTGTAGAATTGGCAACACAAGTTTTACAATACAAGACCTTAGAAAAATGGCCAAAGAGATACATGTAATAAGAGGGATCTCCGGATTGCTTGTTTCTTCGAAATTTGGTCAAAGTGTCTCTCTCTTTTTCCTGTTTCTGCTGAAAAACAAGAAGTAATGTTTAGTCAAATATGTCAAATAATCAAATAAAACAATACATTTTTTACATAACATTCAAGTGACTTTTAAAGATAAAAATTTAAAGTATTGAAAAGTACTTGTTTAAAGCTAGATTTGTGAGTTTTAAACATCCAAATCAGATCTAACTTTACTGATAATTGAAATCAGATTTAGTTATTCATATATTTTAATATACTAAACCAAATATAAATTATCAAAACAATCGGTAACATAAATAAATAATTTTTGTAGAATGAGAGAAGATATGAAGAAGCTTGATGTCGGAATATGGACGATGGAGTTCTTCACAATAGAACAAAGAGGGACTATGTCTTTCTTTAGTTGTTGAAGAAAAGAAAAATGTAAGCAAACTCAACCTCTTCTTCAATCTGCATAACCTGCAACTGATACAAAATACTTGCACAAAAAAATGGTTAAGAAATTTGATGCCACCTGCGACAGAAACTCAGAAAAACAAGATTATTAAACAAACAAAAAATGTACTTCCAAGATATCTGAAACAAATAAATAGTAAGATCTTCAAGCTAACAAGATTTTAAACCTTACCCTACCAAGAGACAGCTCTCCTTCAACGCCCAAGCTTAACCAAAGAGATGCAAGAAAATGAACACCATCGGTTACTTCAAAAGCTCAAGACAATATTCATCCACACATAGAATCGCTACACAGTTCTTGACCTCCAAATCCTTTTATTTAAAATTATAGAAAAATATTGCAAAGTGCAGGAGCATAAGTTCCTTGCCAAAATCTTTTGTCCAAAATGAAGAGAGGATGCCTGCTTAAATATCAAAACTGGCAAGCCAAAAGGGGCGCATCTATCCATGAAAGCGTTTTTCTTTATGTGATTTGTCAATAGGTTGGAATGAGTTGGATGTAGGCTTGGTAAATGGAAACATCCAAAAAGTGAGTGCCACATACCCAAAACTCAACCCACTCATCAAAGTTACCATTCTTTCTTTGGGATTTGTGTCCCCACTTGGAGAGTTGCGCCCCCTCTTTGGTGAGGAAAGTTCCAAACTTTCAAAACTCTCTTAAATGGCAACATCTTCCTTGTCCCCCTTGCCTGGGTGTTTGCCAAATTAATTTTCCAAGTCATAAAATTCACTTTAGGCAATTATCTTTTATTTTTTTAATCGTCGAATTTTTTAAATATTTCATTTTTTTGTATTTTTTGGGTTTTTCGAGTAATTATTAATTTTGGGGTTGAATAATTACTCGAAAACTTATGAAAGTGGGTCTAGGGGTTAAGTGGGTGCTCTGAGTTAGAAAATGAGCACCCCCGTGGCAAAAACAACCCCCTAGCCATGCTTTTATGATTTTTTACATTTTTACAGTTAACTTATTAAAAATAAGCATGTAAAAATGGAAAAGAAATTATTTTCTGGAAATTAAAAAAAAACCTATGGGGGACTTAGGACACGTTCATAATGACTCAAAATAATGATTAGCATGGTAATATACATCGACACATCGACATAACTTTCTAAGGCTTGATTAATAAAGCAATTATTCTAGCTTTGGAGGTTTGGGTGAAAAACTCGAAAATTATTTATCGCTTAAAAACAATAAATAATTAACAAGGAAAAAACATACTGGAATAATGCATTAATAAATAAGTCCTAGTAAACCAAACCTTTTACATAAAGTCATCATGCTAACTCATTTTATTACAATTCCCCATGGGGTATGAACATGCTAATAAACAATTTTAAAAAGGGCCTAGGAAGGCCTACAAGGACTTCTGAAGTTGAAAATTGAACAAGTGATTGTTCATCTTTGGCGGCTCATTTAGAAATCCAACTTAGTGCAACTTAGTTGGTAACATCTGGTTCCAACTATGGGACGTGTGATTGATTTGAACTTCATGAAAATTGATCATACGAGAAACCTTGAATCTTTGGTTCCTGCACAAAACTAAGATAAGCCAGTCACATGTATATATAACCAAATGAAATAACAAATTGCAATTTATAATACATGATAATATACAACAAAAGAATTTCTATGTAAATAATTTGTTATACAAAAGAAAATTTAAGCTAGGAAATAAAATGCAAAGTAAAGGTTAGAAATCCTTGATATAGAGATGCCCCTATGGGCATCAGATGTTGTCACTGAAGAATAACTTCAGAAGCTGTCCGTTCACTGGAAGAGCCTGCTTTTCACCATCCATGTCGCTAAGATGAAATGAATTGACACCGGCAATATCATGAATGATGTAGGGACCCATCCACAAGCTATCAAACTTTCCATGTTTGTCAGGATTTTCTCTTTGCATGTCCCATAGAAATATTGTATCTCCCTTCTGAAAAGTTCTTTTTACTTTTCTCTGACTTCTAATATTCTGATCAACTACCCTTCTTCTGACTTCATCCAACTCTACCAACTCATGAATCTTGCTCTAATAATCGTCATGATCTGACCCTGATTCTTGTAGAACTTGATACACTCGTAACTTAAGATGAATCGGTACAATCGCATTCGTGCCATAGACGAATTGAAAATGAGACTTTCTTGTTGCACTTTTCTTGGTGATTCTATCTTCCCAAAGTGAAAATTTAATTTTACTATCCCAAGACTTCTTATTATCACCATTAATCTTTTTAATGATGGTCATCAAGTTTTTGTTGTTTGACTCAGCAAGAGAATTTCCCTGGGGATAGTAATTTGAGGAATGGGATAGGATAATATCATACTTGAAACAGAAAGATGACATGGCTACTGAGCTGAATGCTTTGGCATTATCAATGGTTATCTTAGTTGGCACCCCAAATCCAGTAATGATTTTATCTTCAAGGAAATCCATCACTACCTTCTTGGTTGCTGCTTTGGTAGGTATGGCCTCTACCCACTTGGTAAAATAATCGGTTGTGGTCAAAATCCAAGTGTAACCGTTACTTGAATTGTCCTTAAACTTACTAATGAAATCAAGACCCCATTGTTGAAAAGGGGCTTGGACCACTACTGGCTTTAGAGGTAGTGCGGCAAGTTTTTGTTTTCCTGTAAATATTTGACATTTCTGGCAATTCTTAACAGTCTTGTGCACATCAGTGAATAAGGTGGGCCAATAATATCATGCTCTAAGGATTTTATGGTCTATAGTTTTAGCTGCAAAGTGGCCACAACAAAATCCTGAGTGTAATTCTTCTAAGAGTTTTTTAGACTCTTCTTCATCTACACACCTAAGTATGAGACCATCTGGGTTTTTCCAACCCAAACCATCTTGAGTAATACAATACTTAGTGGCTTGTAATCTTAACGACCTTCTCTTGTGGCCGACTAGATGTTCAAGACAAATCAGGTTGAGGAGATAGAAAACTATATCTTAACACCATTGCTGTTGTTGAATATGTTGAAGCTTTGTTGAACTGGTTGAGGTCGATGAACTGTTCTGAGAAATCATACCTAAGGCCTGCTCATTTACATCTGTCATCATTTTAGCAAGACCTTGACCCTTGATCAACTTGGTGGGGTTAATCTCTAAATCATACTCTTGGATCTTTGATACCCACTTTCCTCTTATACCCAGGAAATCTTGTTGTGATAAGATGTCTTTTACTATTGAATGGGGCACATAACCAACTACTTTAGAGTACCCAACATAAGTTATAAAGTGTTTTAAAGACTTAACAAGGGCATAGGCCTATTTTTCCATTATGGTGTACTTTAGCTCTGAATTCTATAAAGACCTACTCATAAAGGCAATTGGTTGTTCCTGGCCCTCTTTGTTCTTTTGCAACAAAACTCCGGCAATAGTCTCTTTTGAGGCAAAGGAAAATATCTGGAACTCATTGGAATAATCCGGTCTAGTTAGGACTGGGGACCTTGCTATGCAATCCTTGATGCTTCTAAAGGATTATTTTCCTTCACTATCCCATTAAAACTTAACATATGTTTTAAGTAGTTTTTGCATGGGTTTCATTAACTCAACTAAGTTTGGGATGAACCTTCTTATGAAATTGATTTGGCCATTAAAGGACTGTAAGGATTTCTTACTTTGAGGAAAGGGAACCTTCTTTATGGCTTCTACTTTTTCAGGGTCTATTTTCACACCATCCTTAGAAATAATATGCCCAAGAAACTTGCCTTCATCTATACCCAAAACTGAGTTGGCAGGATTGAAAGAAATACCAAACCTTTTGCATCTTTCAAAAACTTTCTTGAGATGGCCTATATGATCAGATCTTTCTTTGGAGAAAACAGTAAGGTTATCTTGATAGATTTCAATTATCTTTCCAATTAACTCATTGAAAGCATAATCCATAGCTCTTTGGAATGTTGCACCCGAATTCAGAAGACCAAAAGGCATCCTTAAATATTCAAATGTTCCCCAAGGTGAAATGAAAGTAGTCTTATGTTGATCTTCCTTCTTAACAAAGACTTGGTTATACCCAAAGAACCCATCAAGCATAGACATCATACTTGACCTTGTTACTCTTTGCAATAGGGTTTCCATATCTGGTAAAGGATAGTTATATTTTATGCATGAGATGTTCAGATTTCAGAAATCAATGCATGTCCTCAATCGTCCATTCTTTTTTCTAACCACCACCAAATTTGAGCACCATGATGAATGTCTTGTTCGAGCAATGATGCCTCCTACCAACATTTTATGTAACTTCTGTTGGACCATATGACCTAACTTGGGGTTTATTCCTCTGAGATTTTGAAGAAAAGGTTTGGAATTTGGCTTTAATGGAATTGTGTGATTAAACACATCGTCTCGATAAGATTTTAGTTCATCATATGTAAAAGCAACACACATCTCTAAACTCTATTACCAACTCAACCAAGTTTTTTCTCTCTTTCTCAGAAGTGCCTTTTCCAATTTTTTTTCTTGGCTCTTCTTCAGTGCAAATGTTTATTTCTATGTAGTCCTCCAATTTTTTGGTTTCTTTATTTTTACACCTATCCTGCCTATCAAAATATCTTTCCCACTCTACCACTTTCTTGGGGACAAGATTACTAGGTTGCTCATCTTTACCTTTGCAGGATTCTTCCTCCTGAAAACGGACTTGAAATTCTGAAAACTCTTTCATGTTATTGATGAAGTTTATAATCGACTTGTCATCTTTAAAAACTTGCCAATGATTTAGGTTGTCTGGGACAGTGGGCCTAAAATTTGTTTCAAATTTCTCATTTCCCTTTATCAACTCTTCAGTGAATTCTAAAGTGGAAGCTGCCACTGCTAGTTTTCCTGCCTCGTTGTTTTCTAAATGAGGAACTTCCATGAGGTCCAAAGCATTGAAATATTCCATGGTGTCCCACACAACATTCATATACTTTTTTAGTCTTCCACACTTACAAGAAAACAATTTCTTGACTTAGGAAACAATCAAGTTTGAATCACCCTTGATACTTAACACCTTAATGCCCATGTCCTCTGCAATTTCAAGCCCTAGCAGGAGTGCTTCATACTCAACCACATTATTAGATGCATCAAATTCAATTCTATAAGCAAAGTTAAACTTCTGGTTTAATTGTGAAGTTAAAACGATCCCTGCCCCTTTTCCTGACTTGGAAAAAGCTCCATCAAAACTCATCCTCCATAGTTCATCAACTCCTTCATTCTTGGCTTTCTCCCTGATAGGTATAAGGTATTTTGCATAGATGTCATGGTTTTCCAGACTATCTATCTCGCAGATGTATTCAATATTTGGTTCGTCAGGATCTTCAACATGATACTTCATTTCCTTTTCCCTATACAGTTTGACATGTGCATCTTCAGAAGCTAGAATCATGGCATAGTTCCAATCCATTTGGATAGATCCGCCAAGGGAGGCAACCCAATTTCTAGATAGCAGCATTCCCCATATATCAGATACATCTATGACTACAATGTCCATGGTCACATCAATGTCTGGGTAGGCGGCTAACTTTACTGGAAAATTCAAAATTATACCTACAACATCAATTTCTCTTGACTCCATGGCACACACATTTTAGTACGGTCTTGTTATCTTTAGACCCATTTTCTCCATAACTTTTTTGGTCATGATGTTAGAGGATGCACCCGAATCAAGCATACAATTGTGCTGCAACTTATCATTTGCAATCAACAAAATGTAGAATGGAGGATGATCTTCTTTGTTGGGATCTAGGCTACTATGCAAAACAATAGGAGTATCTTCATTAAAATTGTTTTGTTTCTTAGTAGGACTCTCAATCGGTTTGTTCACAACTGTCTCTTTTGTTTTGTTGGCTACCTTTTCCTTGGTATTTTTAGTAATTTCTTAATTAGGTTTTTCAACATTCTTTTCATTGCGTTCCTCTAAGGTTTTCATGAAAATATCTCTTTGACTATGAATTTTCAGGATCTCAACTATTGGGGCAGGTATTTTAGCACTAGACAACCAATTACCCAAATCAATATTCAGATCTACATGGGGAGAGATTTTTATCTTTGGCATGTGTTGATTTGAATTAGTTGGGATGACATTCCTTCTTCTTTGATAGACCATGCCTTTGTATTTCTCAATGATCTACTCGGGAGTAGTTTTCTCACCAAAAATATTTGTAGCATTATCCTTCTCCTAACTATACTCCCTTGCTTGTTTCCACTTTTCTTTGGAGATAGGATGGACATTCATGGTATTATTTATATACTCATGGTGTCTAGGATAACCCACAAAATTACGTGTCTCAATCTGTTCTTGTTCCATTATGTAACAAAAATTTGGACAAGTAGACTCTTCATGGAACTCTTCATAAGGTCAGCAATAGGTAGGAACCTCATCAACCATGTTGTTTGTTTCAAGCTGGTTAGGAGGTCTCTTCTCTTGGGGAGGATACTTCTTCTTCCATTCCTGATTTGACTTGGGTTGAAAACTTCTTTGATTTTGAACAACATGAATTTTCTCCATGGTCATCAATCTATTTTGCATTGCATTCATCTGAGAAGTATGGTTGACCATCNTATATATATATATATATATATATATATATATATTATGGTTAGTTTATTTATCTTGCTTTGTATTATCTATGAATATGACTCTTAGTTATACAAAGATAATGTATAATGTGGTGTGCATGTTGTTGTGATGTTGATTGATTAAAAGACGTTTAAGTTATAATAGGAAAAACATTGAATCGATGTTATCTCATATATTACTAGTGGTTTGTCTAGTGTGGCAGGAAACCACCAGTGCATGTTGATGCAAGGTTGCAACAATGGATACAAAGACTCTTGAATAATTCAAATATTTGTAATGTTTATAATGAGAAAATTTATGTCATGATTTATGATTTTGGAAAAATTAATGCACGTGATTGTTGGTATGTGTGCAGGCACAGAGATAATGTTTGCCAATGAACCCACACATGGGTAATGGGGATTGTATAAGGGAATGTACCAACATGAATAGCACTTATTTTCCATGCGATGGGTTGAAAAGAGAGAGAGTCGTTTTCCCATGATATGCATGTTGCCGTGAGGGTAGGTCGCGGACTCAGTCACTCACGAGGATTAACTGAGGGGCGTGCAATAAGGTGTCAGACTTATTCCTCAGTAACCATTAGTCTCTCTACAGTGTAGATATGACTGAGTTAACATGGTCTCAGCTATCGTACGAACTTCCCACCATGGAAAACGTGATATTTGAAGGGCGTGAATATTGTCATGGCACCCTTGATATCACCGTGATAAAGAAATGAAATTAATGAAATATGACACTAAAAAGATATAAGGTGCTCTAATGATATTTAAATAGATACTAAATTCATGAGCTGAAAATAGATAAAAGAATGTATGTAATAACAAGAAACATCACATACACAAGAAAATAGAGAAAGTAATTACTAATTAAAATATTGGAAACACAAATGCACACACAAAGCTATGAGAGAAAAGCAAAAGTCAAGGAAACATTTTGAATGAAAATAGAAAGAATTAAGGAAATCAATGATAAAATAAAATTTAGAAAGTGTAAGAAAAGAAAAGTGGAAATTGCATATGCATATGAGAAGGAAATCCACATAAATGGAATTAAGATGAGTTCAAAATAGAAATAAATAAATAATATTTTATATAAGAAAAAGAGAAAGAGAATCTCAAAAGGCTATAAATAAGAGAAGAGGGTTTTTCACTCAAATAACTTTTTCTTTCCTAATATTGGATGGATGGTGACTGTGAAGAGTTTGGTTAATCAGTTTGTGAACGGGGTTGGGAGGCCTCTTAGTGAATCTATGCATTTTGATCGTGATAAAGGTATTTCCATACAATCCTCGTTGCAGCTCAAGGGATCCTAGGGAAAGAGGAGTACCCTAGGAGTGGTAGGGTGGTCAACCGGTGGGGTTATCTTCATTGGCAATCTAATTCGAGGATTGGATTTCTCAAGAATCATGTGTTCATCGATGATGGAACAAAGCCCTTAGCCACAACAGAAGATCAAAAAAATCAATAACATCTTGAACGTCGAATCGGGTTCAATGTATTGTTTATTTCATGTTATATCTAAATTAGTATTCATTTGGTGTGTTTGCAATTGTTTAGTATTTTGTAGCACTGCATTCATGATATATATTGAATAAGAAGTTATTTGAAGTGTGGGGTACTACATATGGTATCAAATCATGGTTCTAACTCTAGGACCTTGGGCTCATTGTTCTTTAAGCTATTTTATTATAGATATGATGTATATATGAAATTAATGAAATATTAGTATCTGCATTTTATTATAGATCTATGATTGAATATGGCACTGCTAAATGGTTACTGATAGCCATTAATGTTGATAGTACTTGTCAGAGATCTTG
>LPNX010816003.1:85904-221114 GCA_001517045.1 Pseudotsuga menziesii | reverse complement strand
AAGTGAACTGACCTTGGTTGGTTTCGGCACTCCCAGTGGCTTCCTAAATTGTAGGGATTGGTCTAGGAGGCTCCTAAACTAATGCAATCAAGTGCAATCAGTGACAGTGAGCCTCAATTAGTGTTCCCCACACTTTACTAACTGAAACATGTGCCCCAATTAGGTCAAGTGGACTCAATGGTGTTAATAACTATAAATAGACTGGATGGACTCCCGATTTAGACATGACTCCCGATTTAGACATATTACCAAATTTGGACAAGGGAGGATTAATAATCCTAACACTTGGTTTGGTTATTAAATTAATGAATAATAGTGAATACCTTGTACTTTTGTTTTTATTGGTGAAAAGATAGGTTTCCTTAAAGAATTTTTGAGTTTGCATCAACTTTTATGCTGGTCAATTATTTTTTTCTTTTTTTAACTTTTAACCAGCAATGCCTTACCTTTTCACTATTGACTATTGGATGATGAGAATTAAGTATGCCTATTGTTCTTCTTATGATAATAACACGAAACATCTTTCTATTGACAAGAGAAGCAACGACTTACTAAATTTATTATAATGTCTTAGAGATATATACTTTGTATACTTAAAGACACTTTTCTTTTCAAAACAATTCTCAAAGACACTTTGTATACGATTGTATCGCTAAATTTATCTTTTCAGAGTTGTATAAATCATATGTATTCAGTTTTTATGACGATCTATAGATTTTGTTTGGGATTTCTGAATACGATAATAAAAATAAAAATAAGTCAAACAGTTGATTTCTAACTTGTTGACTTTCTCAATTCGTGGAACTCCAGCAAGTCGGTTTCCATCCACAAGATCCATCTCTCTAGTTCCACGTTGGGGTAGTTTTGTAAAATTTTAATAAATATTTACATAAGGCGTTAAGTATGGGTATTCCAGAACGATGACATTTAAAAAAAAACGAAGACAAAGACTCAAAAATATTCAATACATGGGATTAATGATCTGGTTGTCGGCCTAAATGAATATCCTAATAAGTTTGTGGTCATGGATGTGGTGGTGTATGATGCCTCTGCGAGATACATATTGTTGTTCTCGGTGCACTGGGAAGCTTAGCAACCTTCAGAATGTTTGGATCCACAGTTGCTTTTCAATGGAACTATTATATTCATCTTGCGCAGAATTTGAATCCCCGGGTGAATCTGTTCCTGCAAGAGGAAAGGGCAGTGCCTTACGGTATACACGAGTTACGAAATAAGTTTGGTAATGCAAGGCTCGTTAGTTTGGATGGTTTTTTTCGATATTAGGGTTTCAAAGTCCCAAAACTGTATCATGTTTCAGTGAAATCTACATAACCCAAGTACACTTAAAATAGAGACATGCTAAGCTCCCAATCAGGGTCCTCAAATTTGGGTTCACTCTAACTCGCAATACTTAATAGCATGTATTTATGGTGGGAACTCATAGGCTCTGCACATGGAACTAAGAAGGGAAAGCCTCGACTCAAACTCTGATGACATAAACTTGCTGCACCACTTTGTATGGCGTTACAAGTTTTTCTTCATAAACTTCCTCATAGTCAAATTATTTGTCTAGGGAATTGATGCAATCAAGAAATTGTTTTGCATCCAAGTTACCATTGTAACTTGGAATGTATGTCCTCGGCCTTGAAATAACTTCCAAGAATGTACTCAACAACCTAATCTCCAAAAACAGTTCAGCATGCTCTTCTCCGTTTGTTGGAGACTCTTCATTTGGATCCCTAACATCTCCTGCTTAAGGATCTTGTTGTCTGGTAGTTTCCAAGGCCTCTAATACTTCTCATAGATTCCTCATGTTTTCTAAAAATTTTGAATTTGAAACATGTCTTCCTCCTTGACCTCAGCCTCAGCCTTTTTCACCCCCAACACTAAATGCCATCTCTTGACACTTAAATTGCTTCTATATATCGTGAGGACAAATCCACTTTTTCTTTACTGCACTATGATGCCAAAATGGTGCAATAGACTCTTCCTTTTATGCAAAATATTGTCTTCTATTATGGTGGTTGATTCAAATATTAATCTTATATCTATACCTTCCTTATTGGTCAATTTATCTTTGGATGGTGCATGACCTATATGTTCCCCATTGACAACCTAGAATATAGACTCATATTTCTTTAATCGAATTCTAGATCTGACACATTTACAGTTGGGGGATTTTGTCTCTGCACAGAAACCTGAGATGATGTTGTTCTATTCCTTGGTGCTTATCATAATATCAATTCAATGCAAAAATAGTCAAAAGAAATCATATTAAACTTCCAATCAGATTGTGGGTCCACAAAGAGGTAGGAAATTGATCCAAAGGAAAAATGGCCTCTTATAAAAAAGTCCCATTAAAATGTCATCTACAAGCTAGGGGCACTAGATCTTAAAACTGTGTCGTAATCTTTGAATTATGATTATGCCCGTTAAAACTGTCAAATAAGATAAATTGATCTTGTAGATCATAGGTATAATCATTGTTGGGGTAAGCAATGTATCCATATTGTTGATGTTCAACAACAGATTCTTGCACTGGATACTTCTGCAATCGAACCCTCTTCATGGAAGTACCCTGAAAGGGCAGTTTCTGTTGGTATGTCTGCCTTCTTTGGCATAATCAAATTCTTGTAACCTATGGATTATTGTGATTGCCACATTGCACCAGAGAAGTATCTTTATACTCCAACTCCTCTAATGAAGGCAAGGTATCATCTCCAAGATCCTCTCCTCTCCAAATTTCATCAATGTTATCAATATCGCTATTAAAAAAATAATCAAGTTCAGTATTATCTGCCTGAGATGCTTCTGCAGTATGTAATATTTCATCTATGATTTTTGCTTCCTCAAAAGATGTTTCCAGATTCTTCGACAATTGACAATAACCCATGTCTCCAGACATAGTAAAGTTTACATCAGCTAGAATCCAATCAAACACTTGTGGTGGATATGAAATTATTTGCTGCACTTCCTGAGCAACGTCAACCTTTGTGTTATTTGTTGACTCAACTGGAGACGTCAAACTAAAATTTTGATCGAGATTATCCAGCAGCACATCTAACCATCTCTCAATAGCATTCAGTGTCTTCAGTCATATCATCGAAAGTCGTAGATGGCATTTCAGGTTTTGAAAACCTTAAACTTTTTTTAATTTCATCTTCTTGCAAAATTGGTGAGGAACTTTCCTTTGACTGATTTTCTGTATAGGATTTTAGAGCCAGATTGTCACGAAAGGTGTTGTTCTTTGCACAAGATGAATCATTGTTCTCAGTTTGGGCAATAGACTGGTCATCACTTTTTGTTTCTAATCCATTTTTCTTGACAACGCGGCATAAGACAAAAGAGTCATGTAAACTTGGTGCACCTTGATTACCCCAACAAAATAGAAAGTATATCATCAATCTCTAGTTAATTCTAATTATTTAACTAAGGTTGGTGTCAAAACCCCATATTTTCACAAAAATTAAAATTTTTTAATGTAACATAAACTGTCTATAGTCGCAGTTTGGTAACTGCTAGCGGCTAGCGGAAAAATGAAACAATTAACAAAAGTAATGATTAACTTTAAACACATAAAAACTAATACTACTTTAATTTATATATGTTATGTAAATGACGTGCATTCAGTTACTTCTAGCTGTACCGATGATTTGATTTTGTCAAGTAGGTGAGAAGTTATGTTCTAAACTGGGGCTTACTTAGCAATTGCTAACTCAGCTAGATTTATGGATCTTACAGGTTCAACAGGTAAATTTTGAACAAGTAGGATTTTATTTAAAGCGTTAAATCCAGATGTACTTCTTTAGCATATATAAACTGCTAGAGTAAATATTTGCTTAAAATACTTCAAGGATACTACGAAGTAAAGTACCCTTTCTTTTCTTGTTTTGCAATTATGACAGTATTTTAAAATTATGTCGTAACGACCAATATCCTTGCTAGACTATATGTCTTTCTCCAGCATGACCTCTACTTTCGATGTTTTCCTTTCCAGCTATAAGTTAAGTTACTTACAAGTTCTACATAGAGATCATGATTCAATACAACGACACTTTTACTGAAAAAGTAATTTCTTGCCATTGCTATTTTCTATTATCTAGTACACTGATTATAAGCATGACAAATAAATCTAAGGCTTCAAAACAAAGCTTACAATAGAACCCTTAGTTCTACTTTCGATTCTGCCCTAGTACAGATGAATTATCAGTTACAGTTATAATTATCTATTTGCATAAAAAGTCATTGAGCTTAAATTTCGTCCTTCCAAGTTCATTATATCACAAGTAATGTAGTAAAATTTTATTATCATATCACTTATAATACTACCAAGTATTCGTATCTTTAACTTTAAATAGTCTTACCACCTTGTAAAATACCGAATGTGAAATTATTAGTTTGGTTTAAGGTGAGTTGGGTCCTCTATAGAAATCAAAAAGATTACTAACCTCCAAGGAATCTCCCCACCATAACACTATTTATGTCACTGTCGACTTACGACAATTGTAGAGTCATGCTTGTGTAGAAGGTACTCCCTATCTTTTTACTTATTAAAAGTGAATCTAGGATAATGCCCTTATCCGATTTGTTTTTACATAACCCTAACTTAAACATAGTATTGTTATTATTTAATAAAAGGTTTGTAAGAGGACTCATTAAGAGTGCTATTGACAAAGGTCAAAAGTATAACTCCAATATTGATTTTCCACTTACATGCTTTTATCAATAATGGATCTTAATGTTATCAATGCAATTGATAATAGTTTATATATGATTCCACCATTGAATGAATATAGTGATCATTAGAAGCAAATGATAAGAATGATTTATTAAGTAACCATACTATTGGATATGATGAATAGTTGAATTCATCGAAAGGTTGATTGGAATGATTATATAATTGCCAAAGATACGATGTCAATACATAAACATTATTAATATAGTCACCCTTTAAATTATTGGCAATAATTTGGTTTCTCGACAGTGCAGTAGAAACTATACCATTCGACCCACTACTGAGTGAATATTTCGGTGGGCGCGTGGAGCAGCCTCCACCATTTAAAGTTCGATTTATAAACTCCAAAAGAAACCCTATCCTCCTCATTCCCTTCGAGGGTTTTGGCTCTGCACTAGCTGGTTATCATTATGGCCATGAAAGGCTCGCAGGTTCAGCATGTGATAAACCTTAAGTCTGTAGTTTAGTATTCTTTCGTTGTGCAGAGTTTCAGAGTTCACTGTTTTGTAATCATGGTTTGGTTCTGGTAGATTTGGAACACCGTGAGGGTCATTTACTTATTTTTGTCAGTTATTTAGAGGGTTGGGCGTATTGTTACCCTTGTCTCTGCTCGTGGTTTGCTACTTCGTCGGTATAAACTATAAATAGTACCTTGCTAGCTCTGTCACAGGTTGGGCACGAGGGTTCGATTTTCCGAAGTGCAATCCTCGTTCTGGTTTGATTCCCTCCTCGGATCCAGTTTTCTTGCCTTCAGGTATAAGTTTTACCATACTTTTATTTATAAATTTCAAGTTTTAGTTTTAGTATTTTAATACACAGCTTCTTAATAAAGTCTTGGGCCTTCGTTTTTAGGTTACAGTTACCTTTAAGCTTGGAAGATTCCTCTCCAATGCTGTATTGACTTCAGAACCAAACGAGTAAGCCCTGGTTAAAACGTGGCATCTCCCTGCTTGCAATGGTTAAGGGAAAAAGGGTTTTCAGTGGAAAGGAAGCACGACTTCGGTTCCTCCAGTCTTTAGATGCTTGGTTTTCAGTTTTTAATTAGTTTTTGTTATTAAAAACCCTTTCCTGTTGCAGGGTAGCTCTGACTTCGATGCCGTGACTTGTATTTATCATTTCTTAACTTGTAAACAAGAATTACATCTTTATGGCTAAGTAATATCATACTCTGTTTGTTTTAAATTATGGGGGTTCTCTTGTCTTCATGGTTTTTACTTGATCTCTGTTTCGAATACCCTGATAATTTATACATTGTTTTATAAATTATATTACTGTAAATTGGGTTATTCTTCTTCACTGTCAGTAAAATAAAGCTATTGTTAATGATTTCTCTTGTAAATGAATATGGTTATTGTAAAAGAGTGTAACTCAGTTCGAAAAATAAAATCTATAAAGTTATATTTATCAGTTAGGTTAAAGTAACTAGGGTTTACTGGAAAGGAACCCTTGTAAAGATTTATCACTAGTTTTTGTTTACATTATTTCATTATTACAAGATTATTGGTGTTATTTAATCTGTTTATGAATTATTTTTAAAAATAAAAGAGTTTATAAATATACTATGAATTCTTAAAATAAGACTATAACCAGTCTAATGCATAACTTATAGTCTTATAGATTAATTTGTTTATTCTGCTATTAAAGATTACGTTTATAAAAAGGTAAAAGAAGAACTAGGGTTTTGACCCTCATGCTTAACTTGTACAGGTTATGAATTTGTCTGTTAAATAATTATTTCTTAGATAGGTAATTTCTTAATTTTATTCTATTTATTGTTTACCTTTATATTGATATTTGTTTAATTTTCTGTAACTTAGTAAAGATTCAGAGTTTTATAAAGATTTTAAATATTAACTCTGTAACTTTGATTACCTTTTATTAATAAAGGTTTTATAAACCTAATCCTATTCTAGTTTATATTAAATAATAGTTTAAAATAAAAAAATTAAATGTGGTTAATAACTTGTTTAGATACTTAACTGTATCTTCTATATTTTTTTATTGTATCAGTATATTGCTTTATTATAACTCTATTGTAGTCTTACTATTTCTTTTCCAACATTTTATTTAATTATATTCAGTAAAACAGTAAACATAATAAATCCATAACACTGTTCTTTTCATAATAACTTAAACATTGAATAAATTACTCTGTTCACTACAAATACAGAATCCTATATTTATTTTCATTCTCTTATGAATTTCTTTCATCTATTTAAATCATTCTAACTGTGCTAAAGTACGACCTGGTTTCCAAGTGTGGAAAACCACAGTCTAGAAATTTTACTTTCTTTCTAATACATTTCTAAATCAACTTCATTTCTTAAACAATCTAATAAGAATACTAATTCTAACATTTCACAAACTGAACTTTAACATTCATATACCAGTCAAGCTAAGATTTATTTAACTAACACAGTAAAACAAAATAACATAGAACCTATTTAGGACAGATGACAACAGCATTAGGAGGTCGTTCCTCCCTACCAATCTCCTGGAGAGCGCTAAAAAAACGCTTCCTCAGGACCCCCGAGCCTGTTCCTAGTCTTCTTGGCTAAGAACTTGTGGAGAATGCAACAGTAGAACCCTATTTCAACTGACTAGTTCAATATCTCAGTAAAATACTCTGCTCTCAGCAGTATGATCTTCAACTTAAAAGTTGCAACTATATCAATCAGCAGTTATCCCCTCAAACACCTTCCAGATTTCCTTTCCATTGAATTTCTCTGAAGTATATTCATTCAACCTGAATGATCACTTCTCTAGAATGAGCAGCCTCAGCTCTATTCAATGGGAATTTTTATAAAGATTGCCTAGGTCTTTTGGGTCAGTTTTCATTAATTGAGCCACCTGCTCTGATTCCACTTTTTTGGGGAATCATGACCCCAAATGTAGGGAGGTTGCCACTTGCAACAGTTGGAAGTGATTTGAGGATGCTGCCACATGTTAGTTTGCTCTCCACCTAGTCTCCTCCACCAATTTGACCAGTAAACACTCTTTTAACAGCTCTCCTAAGCTGTTGTCTCCTCCTTTATTTATTTATAAATAAAATATTCAGAATTACATTAAATATTCTTGACCCTGCTGAGTCATCAATTACAACTTAGCATAAAATTTAACATATTGTCCTCAAATAATATCAAATAATATAAAATTGTTTTTGCAAAATTTGGGTATGTGACATACACACCCCCTTAAAGTATAACATCGTCCTCGATGTTATTTATTCTTCGTCCTCATAATTCCCCTGGAACAGAATTGGATATGCATCATGCATATTACTTTCCAATTCCTAGGTGGCTTCCTCTGGATTAAGGTGCTTCCATTGCACCTTCACCTGACCAATGGTGCGGTTCCAAAGTGTGTTTTTCCTCCACCCGATGATATAGTCAAGTTCCACCAAAAAATATCCTTCTGGTTCCACCTGTACACCATTCCAGTTAACAACATGAGTAGCATCATGAACATATTTCTTTAATACAGAAATGTGAAAGACATTATGAACTCTTAAATTCGATGGTAATGTTAATTGATAAGCTACTTGTTCAATCTTGGACAGTATTTCAAATGGACCACAGTAACGAGGTGTTAGTTTGGCACAACTACCCAACCTCAGAGAGCTCTTTTTGGGTCTCACCTTGATGAACACATGTTCACCTACCTGAAACTCTTTTGGAGTTCTTTTAAGGTTTGCTTGACTTTCTGTCGATCCTGTGCAATTTTCAGATTACCTTGTACCTGCTTTACAATTTCTTCTATTTCCTTCAATAGTTCAGGACCTAATACTAATCTATCCACCGGATTACTCCAAGAGATATGAGTATTATATTTCCTTCCATACAAGATTTCAAAAGGACTAAATCTGACTGCTACTTGATAGTTATTGTTCTAAGCAAATTCTACTGGATGCAAATAATCCTCCCAATTACCTGATTGGTCTTTTACATACATTCTTAGTAAATCTTCCAGTACTCGGTTTACTCTTTCAGTTTGACCATTTGTTTGAGGATGGAAAAAAATACTAAAATTTAGTGTAGTGTTTAATCCTTTAAACAAAGTTTTCCAAAAGTTACCTGTAAATTTAGGATCTCTATCTAAGATTATAAGTTTCGGTATTCCATGCAGTCAAAAAATTTGCTTTCGAAATATATCAACTATGTTTGTAGCTTTATACGTAGTTTTAACAGGTATAAAGTGGGTTGTTTTACTTAATTTATCAACCACTACGATAATAGAATCATTTAAATTCTTATTTTTAGGCAGTCTAGTAACAAAATCGAGACTAATTATCTCCTATTTCCATCTAGGAAGGGGCAACGGCTAAAGTAATCCAACTGGGTGTTGATGTTCAGTTTTCACCTGCTGACATTCAAAACACCTAGCGATATATTCTGCCAGTTCAGTCTCCATGTTTGGCCAAAAATATTCTTTTCTTAACATAGTTATAGTCTTCTAATAATCTGGATGACCTGAGTATGGAGTTTTATAGATTTCATCTAAAATTAATAACTTAACTTTAAGTACATTAGGTACATATATTCTGTCTTTGTATAGTGAAAATCCTTTTTCATTCAAACTGTACCCTTTACTTAAGCTTTCTGTTGGATTTTCTTTTGTTTTAGCTTGTAAATTTTGGTAAACTTCATCTTGTTCTATCCCTGCTTTAAGTTGTTAATCTAGATCTGTTGTATAAGTGTTGATAACTGCTGTAAAGTTCAGCCTTTCATTTCTACTTAATGCATCAACAACTTTATTTTCTTTACCTTTAATGTGCTGAATTTCGAAATCATACTCACTTAGAAAAGCTAGCCACCTAACTTGTTTATCATTTAGATTAAGCTGATTTAATAGATATTTTAGACCTTTATTATCGGTCATTAGAATAAATTTTCTGCCAATTAGGTGATGATGCCACATCTTTAGAGCATGTATAACAACAGCGAATTTCAAATCATAAGTTGCATAATTCTTTTCATAAACCTTTAATTTCATAGACTCATACACAATAACATGCCCTTCTTGAGTCAATACTCCGCCTAAACCATCATTGCAGGTGTCAGTACACACTACAAATTCTTTATTTGGATCAGTTATTCTTAAAATAGGTGCGCTGGTTAATAAAGTTTTTAACTTTTTAAAGCTATCCTCGCATTCCTGGTTCCAATCAAATTTCTTTCATTTCTTCTACAAAGAAGTTATCGGATTTGTGATTCTCGAAAAACCTTCAATGAACCTCCGGTAATAACCAGTAATTCCCATGAAGGATCGAACATCAGTTACATCCTTAGGAACCGGCCAATCTTCAATCGCTTTTATCTTTTTGCGATCCACCGAAATCCCTTCCTTAGTCACCACATGACCTAAGTACTGAATTTTATCCTTAAAGAAATCACATTTACTAAACTTTGCAAAGAGTTGATGATATCGTAACTCTTGCAATACAATTTTTAAATGTTTTTTATGTTCTTCTTCAGTTTTCGAATAGATTAATATGTCGTCGATAAACACGACAACAAACTTATCTAGATACTTATGCATAATGTTGTTCATTAAACACATAAAAACAGTTGGGGCATTAGCAAGCCCGAATGGCATGACGACAAACTCGTAATGACCATATCGAGTCATAAAAGTTGTTTTAAAGATATCTTCATCTTTAATCATAACTTGGTGATATCCAGACCTTAAATCAATTTTTTAAAACACCGTGGCTCCACGTAGTTGATCAAACAGATCATATATGTGAGGCAACGAGTATCTATTTTTAATAGTCATCTTATTCAACTGACGGTAATCTATGCAAAGCTGCATGGTTTCGTCCTTTTTCTTAACGAAGATGACAGGTGCGTGACAGGTGCCCCCCATGGAGACACACTAGGTCGAATATACTTCTTGTCAATAAGTTCTTTTAATTGTGACTTTAGTTCATTAAGTTCAAGTATGTTCATTCGATAAGGGGCCTTTGAACTGGGTACTACACCAGGTAGAAGCTCAATGATCAAATCTAGTTCCATTTTCAGAGGTAGTCCGGGAATTTCTTCTGAAAATACATCAGCATACTCTCTTAAAACTGGTATGTCTTCCAATTTTAATTTGTCTTTTTTATTTAGATTTTTCTCATCAGTTACTGTTATTGCATAAGCCTTACAACCTTTCCTGACAGCTCTCTTAAGCTGCAGAGCAGAGATCTTCCTTAAGGTTGTTTTTCTAGGGATTCCATTTACACTTATTGATTTTCATCATTATTTATACACATAAATGTTTTATCATAACAATTTAAGATTACCCTATGTTTCTCTAACCAATCCATATTGATTAGTATGTCATAAGAACCAAGAGGTAGTACATTAAGCTTTACAACAGTTTCAAATTGATCCATAACTACTGCACATTTCTTTACAAAACAAGTTACCTTTCTTTTTGCACCAGTGGCTAATTGAACCAACCAAGAATTTTCAAATTTTTCAACAGGCAGCTTACATTTTTCTACCAATTTAGGTGAAATATAACTAAGACTAGCTCATGTGTCAATTAAAATAGCTATAGGGGTTTGGTTTATCATACCTTCTACTTCCACCATGGAAGTTCGATATCCTGCTTGTCGATTCTCCAAGGCTGCATTGATTCTGGGTATAGTCCTCGCCAGGTCTCCAACAGTCATTTCCTCTTGTATGGCATGAATATTACTGACAGTCTTTTTCCGATTAGGACAGATTGAGGCATAATGTGGGCCATTACACTCCCAGCACTTTATGGGTTCTTTGTGTTCAAATTTCTTTGTATAATTACCATGATTATTAGCAGACTCTTTCCCCTTTGAATTGTTTTGATTGCTTAGTGAATTATTCTTATTCCCTTGGAAATTCTTGTTAGGAAAATTTTTGGCCTTATTATTTTTAGAATTCCTGTTGGGTACAAACTCTTTCTTCTTTTGATCATAATGATTGTTATTCTTTTTGGCCTTCCAGTTGGCCATGCTCTCTTTCTTTTGGTTCTGTTCATAACAGAAATTGGCTTTCCTCATAGCTTCTTCTAGAGTTTTTGAATTGTAATACGCAATCATATCCTTGATGTGATAAGGTAAACAACTGAGGAATCGATGTACCTTCGATTTTTTATCTACAAGGTATGGCACATACCTAAGTAGACTTAAAAATTTGTTGTTCAAATCTTTCATAGTCATTGAACCTAGTTTATGCTCATAGAATTCTTTTGCTCTCTCTTCATAGTACTGCTCAGATAGAAATTTATTTTTAAAGTACTTATTGAAGGTACTCCAATTTACATTTTTCTCTCTTATTCCATTCACTCTCTTTAAGTCTTGCCACCATATATCATCCTTCCCTAAAAGATTGTAGATAGTCATTCTAGCCCTTAATTGGTTAGAATAGTTATAAATTTGGAAGTACATCTTCATCCCAGATAACCAGCATTTCGCTTCCTCCCCCTTCTCAGTTTCTCCATTGAAGGTTGGTGATTTAATCTTTTTAAACTCCCCAAAATTTTTCTCATAAGGTTTATATTTTCTCTTTTTAGTATAATGGTTATCATCACTACTATCACTAGTGGAATGGAAATTACGTTGATCACCAAATACCTCTGAAGATGAGCTGCTTTCATTTTTAGTCTGTTTAATCTTTTTATACTTATGTTGATGACTTATATCTTCTAAATCGGTTATTTTACCCCTTCCCTCAGTTTGAAATCTTTCTATTAGGATCTAATTTAGCTCCTCCCGAGCTCTCAGAATCCTTTCATTTTCTCGTTTAACAGATTCTATTTCAGATTTTAAGTCTTTTACTGTTTGTAAAAGTTTTGAATAATTAGTGGTTATGTCTTCTTGTATAGGGTCTCTTTGTAATTTTTCTTGTTCAGTAAAGGGAGATTCCTCTTTTGCATATTCCTCCAGTCTCTCCATACTTGTTGTTAAACTTCAGAAACAATTTCTCTATGGAATAACATTAAAAGAAAATAACATCAGCAAATATAATTTAAATTCACTGTTTCATAAAAGCAAGTTGGGCTTCATCAAAGTCTAGTGTTTGAACCTTGTGCTCTGATACCACATGCCAAAACCCCATATTTTCACAAAAATTAAATTTTTTTAATGTAACGTAAACTGTCTATAGTCACAGTTTGGTAACTGCTAGCAGCTAGCAGAAAAATGAAACAGTTAACAATAGTAATGATTAACTTTAAACACATAAAAACTAATACTGCTTTAATTTAGATATGTTATGTAAATGACCTGCATTCAGTTACTTCTAGTTGTACTAACGATTTGATTTTGTCAAGTAGGTGAGAAGTTATGTTCTAAACTGGGGCTTACTTAGCAATTGCTAACTCAGTTGGATTTCTGGATCTTATAGGTTCAATAGGTAAATTTTGAACAAGTAGGAGTTTATTTAAAGCGTTAAATCCAGATGTACTTCTTTAGCATATATAAACTGCTAGAGTAAATATTTGCTTAAAAGAGTTCAAGGATACTACGAGGTAAAGTATCATTTCTTTTCTTGTTTTGCAATTATGACAGTATTTTAAGTTTATGTCGTAATGACCAATATCCTTGCCATACTATATGTCTTTCTCCAGCATGACCTCTACTTTCAATGTTTTCCTTTCCAGCTATAAGTTAAGTTACTTACAAGTTTTACATAGAGCTCATGATTCAATATAATGACACTTTTACTGAAACCTTAGTTTCTTGCCATTGCTATTTTCTATTATCTAGTACACTGATTATAAGCATGACAAATAAATCTAAGGCTTCAAAACAAAGCTTACAATAGAACCCTTGGTTCTACTTTCGATTCTGCCCTAGTAGAGATGAATTATCAGTTACAGTTATAATTATCTATTTGCATAAAAAGTCATTGAGCTTAAATTTCGTCCTTCCAAGTTCATTATATCACAATTAATGTAGTAAAAATCCATTATCATATCACTTATAATACTACCAAGTATTCTTATCTTTAACTTTAAATAGTCTTACCACCTTGTAAAATACCAAGTGTGAAATTATTAGTTTGGTTTAAGATGAGTTGGGTCCTCTATAGAAATAAAAAAGATTACTAACCTCCAAGGAGTCTCCCCACCATAACATTGTTTATGTCACTGTCAACTTACGACAATTGTAGAGTCATGCTTGTGTAGAAGGTACTCCCTATATTTTTACTTATTAAAAGTGAATATAGGATAATGCTCTTATCCGATTTGTTTTTACATAACCCTAACTTAAACATAGTATTGTTATTATTTAATAAAAGGTTTGCAAGAGGACTCATTAGGAGTGCTATTGACAAAGGTCAAAAGTATAACTCCAATATAGATTTTCCACTTACATATTTTTATCAATAATGGATCTTAATGTTATCCAATGAAATTGATAATAGTTTATATATGATTCCACGATTGAATGAATATAGTGATCGTTAGAAGCAAATGAATAGAATGATTTATTAAGTAACCATACTATTGGATATGATGAATAGTTGACTTCATTGAAAGGTTGATTGGAATGATTATATAATTGGCAAAGATACGATGTCAATACATAAACATTATTAATATAGTCACCCTTTAAATTATTGGCAATAATTTGGTTTCCCAACAGTGCAGTAGAAACTATACCATTCGACCCACGACCGACTGAATATTTTGGTGGGCACGTGGAGCAGCCTCCACCATTTAAAGTTCGATTTTTAAACTCTAAAAGAAACCCTATCCTCCTCATTCCCTTCAAGGGTTTTGGCTCTGCACTAGCTGGTTTTCATTACGGCCATGAAAGGCTCGCAGGTTCAGCATGTGACAAACCTTAAGTCTGCAGTTAAGTACTCTTTCATTGTGCAAAGTTTCAGAGTTCACTGTTTTGTAATCGTGGTTTCGTTCTGGTAGATTTGGAACACCGTGAGGGTGGTTTACTTATTTCTGTCAGTTATTTATAGGGCTAGGCGTATTGTTACCCCTGTCTCTGCTCGTGGTTTGCTCCTTCGTCGGTATAAACTATAAATAGTACCTTGCTACCTCTGTCACAGGTTGGGCATGAGGGTTCAGTTTTCCAAAGTGCAGTCCTCGTTCTAGTTCGATTCCCTCCTCGGCTCCAGTTTTCTTGCCTTCAGGTATAATTTTTACCATACTTTTATTTATAAATTTCAAGTTATAGTTTTAGTATTTGAATACACAGCTTCTTAATAAAGTCTTGGGCCTTCGTTTGCAGGTTACAATTGCCTTTAAGCTTGGAATATTCCTCTCCAATGCTGGATTGACTTCAGAACCAAACGGGTAAGCCCTGGTTAAAACGTGGCATCTCCCTGCTTGCAATGGTTAAGAGAAAATGGGTTTTCAGTGGAAAGGAAGCATGACTTCGGTTCCTCTAGTCTTTATATGCTTGGTTTTCAGTTTTTAATTAGTTTTTGTTATTAAAAACCTTTTCCTATTGCAGGGTAGCTCCGGATTCAATGCCGTGACTTGTATTTATCATTTCTTAACTTGTAAACTGGAATTATAGCCTTATGGCTAAGTAATATCATACTCTATTTGTTTTAAATTATGGGGGTTCTCTTGTCTTCATGGTTTTTACTTGATCTCTGTTTCGAATACCCTGATAATTTATACATCGTTTTACAAATGATATTACTGTAAATTGGGTTATTTTTCTTCACTGTCAGAAAAAAAAAGCTATTGTTAATGATTTCTCTTGTAAATGAATATGGTTATTGTAAAAGAGTGTAACTCAGTTCGAAAAATAAAATCTATAAATTTATATTTATCAGTTAGGTTAAAGTAGCTAGGGTTTACTGGAAAGGAACCCTTGTAAAGATTTATCATTGGTTTTTGTTTACCTTATTTTGTTATTACAAGATTATTGGTATTATTTAATCTGTTTATCAATTATTTTTAAAAATAAAAGAGTTTATAAATATACTATGAATTCTTGAAATAAGACTGTAACCAGTCTAATGCATAACCTATAGTCTTATAGATTAATTTGTTTATTCTGCTATTAAAGATTATGTTTATAAAAAGGTAAAAGAAGAGCTAGGATTTCGACCCTCGGGCTTAACTTGTACAGGTTATGAATTTGTCTGTTAAATAATTATTTCTTAGATAGGTAATTTATTAATTTTATTCTATTTACTGTTTACCTTTATATTTATATTTGTTTACTGTTCTGTAACTTAGTAAAGATTCAAAGTTTTATAAAGATTTTAAATATTAACTCTGTAACTTTGATTACCTTTTATTGATAAAGGTTTTATAAACCTAATCCTATTTTAGTTTATATTAAATAATAGTTTAAGATAAAAGAATTAAATGTGGTTAACACCTTGTTTAGATACTTAACTGTATCTTCTATATTTTTTTATTGTATCAGTATATTGCTTTATTATAACTCTATTGTAGTTTTACTATTTCTTTTCCAATATTTTATTTAATTATATTCAGTAAAACAATAAACATAATAAATCCATAACACTGTTTTTTTCATAATAACTTAAACATTAAATAAATTACTCTGTTCACTACAGATACAGAATCCTATCTTTATTTCCATTCTCTTATGAATTTCTTTCATCTATTTAAAGCATTCTAACTGTGCTAGAGTACGACCTGGTTTCCAGGTGTGGAAAAACACAGTTTAGAAATTTTACTTTCTTTCTAATACATTACTTTTATAAATCAACTTCATTTATTAAACAATTTAATAAGAATACTAATTCTAACATTTCACAAACTGAACTTTAACATTCATATACCAGTCAAGCTAAGATTTATTTAACTAACACAGTAAAACAAAATAACATGGAACCTGTTTAGGACAGACGACAACAGCTTTAGGAGGTCGTTCCTCCCTACCAAATATCTTGGAGAGCGCTCAAACAACGCTTCCTCAGGACCCCCGAGTCTGTTCCTGGTCTTCTTGGCTGAGAACTGGTGGAGAATGCAAACAATAGAACCCTCTGTCAACTCACTAGTTCAATATTTTAGTAAAATACTCTGCTCTTAGTAGTATGATATTCAGCTTAAAAGATGCAACTAGATCAATCAGCAGTTATCCCCTCAAACACTTTCCATATTTCCCTTCCATTGAATTTCTTTGAAGTACATTCATTTAACCTGAATGATCACTTCTCTAGAATGAGTAGCCTCAGCTCTCTTCAATGGGAATTTTTATAAAGATTGCCTAGGTATTTTGGGTCAGTTTTCATTAATTGAGCCACCTGCTCTGATTCCACTTTTTTGGGGAATCATGACCCCAAATGTAGGGAGGTTGCCACCTGCAACAGTTGGAAGTGGTTTGAGGATGCTGCCACATGTCAGTTTGCTCTCCACCCAGTCTCCTCCACCAATTTGACCAGTAAACACTCTTTTAACAGCTCTCCTAAGCTGTTGTCTCCTCCTTTATTTATTTATAAATATAATATTCAGGATTACATTAAATATCCTTGACCCTGCTGAGTCATCAATTACAAATTAGCATAAAATTTAACATATTGTCCTCAAATAATATCAAATAATATAAAATTGTTTTTGCAAAATTGGGGTATGTGACAGTTGGGATGAAACTAACAGTGTACTTCATTCCAACAGACCCATAATATAACAACTGTGAATAAACTCACATAAATGAGTAGAGTAAATAGTAATATTGCAGCATAAATAGGATTATGAGCAATAGCATAATAAAAAAAACAAAGGGTTAAATTAGACATGTGCATAGTCATTAATTATTTGGCTTGTGTATAGAGAGTGTCGGTGTATCCATGCAACATGCATCTTAATCTTGATAAGAATCAAGAAATCCCATTAAAATTGATGTATATAGCATCTAATTACACTTATTTAATTTCTTAGGACGTGGATAGCCAGAGGATGCCAGTGTGTTATATATATATTTTTAATTAGATCAAGGAATTTTATATATGAATTCAAGTCCATGTAGACCCATAGTGAATAATTGCGTGGTTGATTATGTTCCAAAAATTAAATGCCTCATTAATTTTTATTTGATTTTTGTCAAAACCATTCTGGAAACAATTCCCACAAATCTTCTTTATAATATTAAGATTGCATATTATTATAATATTCATGTTTATATATATAGACATAATATTCTTTTTAAAGTAATTTGTAAGATGATTAAGTATTTCAAAAGTAAATTGACAATTTCAGTGGGAATTGATTGTCTAACGTACCATAAATATAAATTTGAACATGGTGGACATTCTTTGGAATAGAGTGTAGAACCCACTCATTCATAATCAAAATGTTTTTAATATGAATAATATATCATTATATGTTTTTATAAATGAATATATCAACATGCATTTACGTATAGTATTATAAATAATATGTGTTAATAGCCAAATTTGTCACAGGTATATAGGTAGTGATAATTGTATATATATACTTGTAAACATGGATGTGGATAAGATGTATCCAAATCAGCATAATATATATATATATATATAACACTTCATTGGAATTGGATTAAGATTTCAATGTTTGTCATGATAAACTAATTGTTGGAATTATAACATATTATCACTTAAACTTATTAAATAGTTCCAAAACTAATATAAATATAAATTCATGAACAATTAATAATCAGTGGTATAATCACTTATTTAATTCAATAATACACAAATCTATTATTAAAAATTGGATTTTGAATGGGTGATATAAAGACCAAATGCTAAAACTTATTAACAAAAATGTTTTATTTTCTCTTCAATGTCTTACGTTTGGACTTGCGAATGTGCCATAGTTATTAAATGTTAGCAAATGAGCTCTTCATTAAGGATTCCATTGAAACTTTGAAAGAATCATTGTAATATGTTCATGTTTTTAATAAGTAATTGTATCTAAATACAAAAAGTGGATGTGCTTAAATATAAATAATCATTTCTCATTAAATTTGAAGTGTTGAAGTTAGCTTACTTCTTTCTATATACATATATATGAATGAAAGAAGTGGGTGAAGAAAAAAATGGATGATAGGAAAGAAATGAAACATTATCAAATATTAAGGGAATATCTAACTTATATTTGTGTATACATATACTTATTAATGTGCACAAATTTTAACCTTATGTGAAGCTTTACAAGGTGAAGTCAAGGCACACAACCATACTAATTTTATTAGAATGTCTAGAGATAGTTGTTATTATAAATAAAGGATGCACAATAATTATGACAAAAAATGTGCACTATTCCACAATATTGTAAAAGTTGATGATGTCACTTATAGAAATCATATATGAAAATGATTATGGATTCCTTCCAAAAATGAGTTATCAATATAATTATCTCAGTAAAATGATAATGATTAATTGAGATTGTGAGAAAATAGAAATGATGAAAATGATTTATATGGAAGTAGTTAGAATGAATATTAGATTAAAATTATAGAAAGTATAAATTAATTGAGAATATATACTAAATATTATGAAAAAAAAATAAAGGTTGAAATTGATATGAATGAAATGTGTTTTCCTATATGATACAATTCTTATTACAAGCGCTTTATATAAGAGGTATCAATACGAATATTTATATAAGTCTAGAAGTTTATGATATTTAGAAGGAAGCAAGATATAACATAGACTTGAAATTGGAATTGAAATTTATTGGTTATATATGAAATGTGTATAGACGTATAATATATGTATTAAAATATTTACACTAACTACGGGACGAAGTTCTTTTGAATAAGGGGTGTATGTAATGCCCCATTTACTAGAGTTTACTTATTTATGCTAGATAACATTAATTAATACATTGGATTGCAATAGAACACGTTCATTGTTATGCAATGTGATCATATATATATATATATATTATGGTTGGTTTATTTATCTTGCCTTGTATTATCTATTAATATGACTCTTAGTTATACAAAGATAATGTATCATGTGGTGTGCATGATGTTGTGATGTTGATTGATTATAAGATGTTTAAGTTATAATAAGAAAAACATTGAATCGATGTTATCTCAAATATTATTGATGGTTTTTCTAGTGTGTCAGGAAACCACCAATGCATGTTGACGCAAGGTTGCAACAATGGATACAAGGACTCCTAAATGAGTCAGATATTTGTAATGTTTATAATGAGAAAATTTATATCATGATTTATGATTTTGGAAAAATTAATGCACATGATTGTTGGTATGTGTGCAGGCACAGAGATAATGTATTCCAATGAACTCACATATGGGTAATGGGGGTTGTATAGGGGAATTTACCAACATGAATAACACTTATTTTCCATGCGATGGGTTGAAAAGAGAGATAGTATTTTACCCATGATATGCATGTTGCAATAAGGGTAGGCCGTGGACTCGATCACTCACGAGGATTAATTGAGGGGCGTGCAATAAGGTGTCGGTCTTATTCCTCAATAACCATTAGTCTCTCCACAGTGTAGATAGGACTGAGTTAACATGGTCTCAGTCATCGTACAAACTCCCCACCATGGAAAACGTGATATTTGGAGGGCATGAATATTGTCATGGCACCCTTGATATCACCGTGATAAAGAAAATGCAATTAATGAAATATAACACTAAAAAGATATAAGGTGCTCTAATGATATTTAAATAGATAATAAATTCATGAGCTAAAAATAGATCAAAGAATGTATGTAATAATAGGAAACATCACATACACAAGAAAATAGAGAAAGTAATTACTAATTAAAATATTGGAAACACAAATGCACACACAAATCTAGAAGAGAACAAAAATCAAGGAAACATTTTGTATGAAAATAGGAAGAATTAAGGAAAGTAATGATAAATAAAATTTAGAAAGTGTAAGAAAAGAAAAGTGGAAATTGCGTAAGTATATGAGAAGGAAATCCACAGAAATGGAATTAAGATGAGTTCAAAATAGAAATAAATAAATAGTATTTTACATAAGAAAAAGAGAAACAGAATCTCCAAAGGCTATAAATAAGAGAAGAGGAATTTTCACTCAAATAGCTTTTTCTTCCCTAATATTGGATGGATGGTGACTGTGGAGAGTTTGGTTAATCAGTTTGTGAGTGGGTTGGGAGGCCCCTTAGTGAATCTATGCATTCTGATCGTGCTAAAGGTATTTCCATACAATCCCCATTGCAGCTCGAGGGATCCTAAGGAAAGAAGAGTACCCTAGGAGTGGTAGGGTGGTCAACCAATGGGGTAATCTTCATTGATAAGCTAATTCAAGGATTGGATTTCTCAAGAATCATTTGTTCATTGATGATGGAACAAAGTCCTTAGCCACAACAGAAGATCAAGAAAATCAATAACATCTTGAACGTCGAATCAGGTTCAATGTATTGTTTATTTCATGTTATATATAAATTAGTATTCCTTTTGTGTGTTTGTAATTGTTTAGTATTTTGTAGCATTGCATTCATAATATATATTGAATAAGAAGTTATTTGAAGTGTGGGGTACTACACCATCATCTGTTTCATCAATTCTGTTATTTCCTTGATGGATTCCTTAGTCTGATCTTTACTTTCTAGCTCAACTTCTTTTCCCTTGGAATTATGCAGCTTGGAAATGGGCACATTACCTCTAGAAAACCCAGGTAGATTGGATTTTCCAGATGCTTGCATGTTTCTGTCTATCTTTTCACCAGTTTCCATAGCACCATGCAGAGTTGTTGGCTCCTTATCTCTGAGTTGATATCGCATCTCTCCTTCAAAAGCTTCTACATAGTAGATGAGAATTGATGCATCGGTAGGTTTAATATCTCTATGAAGTCTTGAAACCAAATCGTTGAATTTCTTATTAAACTCCTCGATTGTCTCATTTTCTTTCTTTTTAGTTTCAGTCAAGGCAGCCAATAGGTGTCGGTTTTCTTTCTTATCACCCCACCTAGCATTGAAAGTTGTTTCAATTCTGTGAAGGTTTTGATGGTGTTATCAGTCAAATTTGTGAACCATTCAAAACCATCGGCTTCTAAGGAGAAGGAAAAGAGCCTCATCTTTACATCTCCAAAATTCACATTATGGCACCACTTGGCATAACAATGTGTAAAACACAATAGGTGAGACTTCATATTTATAGCGTCACTTCCATGAAAAGAGGGAACCTTTTCAATGGCCTTATCAGGGATTTGATGAGGATAACTAGCAATGGTAGTAAAGTCCAAGGGTTTAAAAATATTTCCCATGCTGGTAGGTGAATCACTTGATCGAGGATCAACAAATAAAAGGTGAATGCCAAGAATTGACTCAGATCTAAGATTTTCAAGGGTCTTACGAGAAGATAGCTTGCTTTTCCTCCTATGATAGACCTGTTCAGGCTCAGGGATGAACTGAAGCAAGCCTTCAAAGTTTCTTCTTGTTGAATGCCTTGATATTTCATAAGTTAATGTGATATGTGTGTACCTAATGTCCCCATTTAATGAATTAAATTAATGTGTGTTCATGTCCTCCTTTGGATTTTGTAATACATAATAATGATAAATATTTTTAGTAAAACAATTAAATGATTACCAAAAAAATAGCCAAATATGTATTTGTACAATTTCCTATTTTGAATTCATTCTTTCCACGATATATAAAACATCCACAAATAACAATTGTCTCAAAGTACTCATTCCATGTAGTATCATCATGACCAACCTCTTGTTTAGTGCACTCATGTCCTATTGTAAGTTGCAAACTCCATTGTAATATCCTCTTCCACCCACTTTGTACTACAACATTTTTTATAACACGAGGTCCACCTCCACGTACAAATTTCATTGTTTTCCAATAGAACTCTGCAATTCTACATCTCCTCCAATTGCATTCTCAGCCTTAAATAACCAATCAAGTGCATTACTTTCTGCCAAAATTAGATAATAAACTATATAATGTACTTATATTGTGAAAAAATGGATGGAGCACTAAATTTCATTCAATTGATATTTCATAAGTTAATGTGATATTTGTGTACTTGATTTCCTACATGATGTCTTATGTCTTATGTCCTCATTATAAATCACTCGATCTATGTCCATGACCTCATTTGGTTGTTGTAATACACAGGATAAGACTAAAGTGAAACAATAATAATTTAAGTAATCTAAAAAATTTAAAAGTAACATAATACAATGTCATTACACTAAAACATTAAAATGTGAAACATCTCATGAAGGTTAGTCCATATATGTTTTGTCGCTAGAATATATCCCTCAAAGGTATTAATTTTGTTTAAGAGTGAGTGAAGACCTTGAAGTCCACATGAGCACCTTGGATGGGAAATGGTGGCCTAGAAAACACCACAATCTCATCTAAATAGATCTAAATAAGACTAATGAGGGAATGCCCAAATCAACAACAATAACTCTAAACTAAGAGATTAATCAAATATCAAGTGCAATGTGGGTGCAATGAATGATATAACTAAGCAAAAGAGTAAAAGAAATAGAAATGAACATCCTAGAAAAAATTAAAAAACTCACTATGTTAGCACTATATCTAGTTAAGCAGTTGGAAAGGGGGCCAACCTTAGCAGAAATAAGGTATGGTGTGAAATTTTTTAGAATATGACCAAAGGTATATTATAAGGCGCTTAAAGAATAACAAAGGGATGATTTCTATCGTTTAAATCATGGTTTAAGAATCATTTTGAATTAAAATCCACACCTCTGTTATCATGCTATGAATTTAAATGGTGTAGATCTATGAATAGGAAGATCTACGGTTCTCAATAAATACGCTAGTTAAAGATCTACGAGGAAAGAAGTTTGGGCAGCCAGCGGAATTGTGTAAAGGGAAGCAAAAATCAATGATCGAGAAAAGAAGGCAATGTAGATATGTGGCTAGAAATGATTCCACTGGCGGAACTAGCGCGGAAGATTAAACTTTTCCCAATTAGCGGAAAATATTACACATCCAACATATCAACGACGGAGATCAAAAGGCCAAAGTGATCAATGGTCCATAAACATTCTGCTGGGTGAACATGCTAGTGAAAAATGAATTTGGAAATCAACGGAAAGGTGTATAGCCAACACAAATTAACGGTGAAGATCAATGCCTAATCAAGATCAATGACTGTGGATCATTTTGTCGATAGAAGTTGTGTAGATAAATGAAGTGTTAAAATCAGCAGAATGTGTTAAAGTTCCCACATGATCAAGGGTTGAGATTTGATGATGGTAAGACTTACGTTCCAGGGATATTTCGATACTGCAAGATGCACAGATAAAATTCTACTGAGCTCTAGCGGAATTGATTAAAGGATAAAAGTAATTGAAGGATGAGATTGAAGCTGATTAATATCTATGATGGATATTGAATCCATTGGAGGAAGGTACATGCAGTTTGAACAATTGGATATTAGCGGAATAGATAAAGGTCAGTATTGATCGACGGTTCAGATTTGTGGAGACTGAAATCAAGGGTTGTTGACCAATCCGCTAATGAAAGATGCAAGTCATTTATTTTATGGATGGATGATAGTAAATCAAAGGTAAGATCTATGGTGGTAGACAAAAGAATTATGGATCTACGGTTAGGAAGGTATCCGCTGCCAAGAATTGCAAGGAGGATAAAATTAAATAGGGCAGCGGAATTGGGAATGTAAGGTTAAAACAGTGATCAAAATCAACGGCTTAAGATAAAAGAGATCAAATCTACGGATAGAGTAAGATTCACATGGGAAAGATGTATGAAGAATAACAGAAGGTTCCTAAGCATAAAATACTATAAAAGGAAAAGAACAAGGGATGATTTTAAGGAACCATACTTATTTAAAAGTGTTTAAATGTTGGCGAATATTACCAATTCTTAAAACGCCAATTATAAAATGATTGGCGATATTTTTCAAAAAATATTTTAATTTCCAAGGATTTTATATCGTTTATATAATAATTTGGTGATTTTTAGGGTGAAAAATTTTTACCCCATCAAAATTGGGTGAAACAGGATTTCAAAAAATGTAAAATGATGAATCTTTTTTGGGAGAAAAACATGGAAAAATAGCCCACTGGGCTAAAATTCACCCTGAAAAGTATGTGGAAGAAGAGAGCTCAGTTTGCGTGGAAGAAGCCAACTCAGACAGATTCTAGTCCACCTGTCAGTTGACCAAGTAGGCCATGTTTTACCTACCAAAGAGCATTTAAAAATGGATAGTGGAGGGGAAATAGAGACTCGGCCCTTAAATTTTCATAAAATTGAAGAAGTGTTTGAACACATTGATAGTGAAAATTTTGATACCCTATTATCTTTTGGCTCCATCAACCAGTTTCAAACTAAGTTGAAAACATTTAAAGATCAGGGTAAATACGTACATGGTGTTTACATGATCCAGGAGGATATTGGTGGCCACCCACCTATTCCACTTAGATCCCCGCCATTGTTTCTTTCAGTTTTCCAATTTCCTTAATTGTAGCACAATTTACTATTTTTGGCAGTTTTCAGGTCCTAAACTTTTGGAGCCATTTTGAGGCCCTAAACGACGTTTTTTCAGCACCAAATGGTCGAGCAAATATGAGTCCGTTTTGGACTCTATATTTTACATTTATGGATGTAAACCTTGAAGAGATCTTTCTAACGATGTATCATGCACATCAAACAGAGGTAGTATGCCAAAGTTACGACCCCAAGAAATCGATGTACCAAGTTACCCAACAGGGACCACATTTCGGCGTTTCACCTCCTAGGGTTAGGTTTTTGGATGTGTATTATTTCCATTGTTTCTCAATAATATATACTAGCCTTTGAGCCTCATTGTAACACAGAGTTCAGAGGCATGTAGCCGCCACATCTCTTCTCAGAGATAAGCTACCAGCACTCTAGCTAGTTTATTTCCATTCTGTATGTAAACAAGTTTTAGTTCTTTGATTAATGAAATGAAGTGTTATTTCCGCTGCATATTTGTTTCTATGGTTATTTGTGTATTCTGTTGTGTTCCTGCATAAATCCGGATCAGTGGTATCAGAGCAATATGCTCTTTCTCGATCCTTCTTTGCATGTCCCCAACAAGGGCAGGGTATAAAGAGTTAGGGCTCGATCTGGTTGAACCTTTGCAAGATCAGCCTCGCAAATCCCGATGGCCTCCCATGGGGGATGAAAAGAAAGACGAGGATGCAGAAGATCCTATCAAAATGTTGCTCGAGGAGGCCCTTGAAAAACAAAGGAACGCGATGATGGATAACTTCACCCAAATCCTTCAACGACTTCCCACTGGCGGCGCATCTGCATCTAGCAGCCACTCTGGAGGCGCAACCCCTTTTAAGGTACAAGTAAACTTCGACATTCTCATATTTGATGGTCGAATAGATGCATACATCGTAGATAGATATATGAATCTATTAGAAGGATATTTCTCGGCCCCATGACTTTTTCGACCAAGAAAAAATTACTTTTTCACTACTCAAAGCTGCCCCCCATGTCAAGGACTGGTGGGAAACCTACTATGAGAGAAAGGATGAGGAGGAACCCTCTCTGTTCTCGGTCGTACCCACTTGGAATTCATTCCTAGATGCCATAAAGGGACAATATTATCTCGTGGGGAGCAATGAGGACAAGTACATACAATGGACTACGCTGCAGTAGCAAAGAGATCAAGATGTGCATGAGATGATGAATCTGTTCCATACCCTGCGCACCAAGTTGGGTATCAAATATTTAGAGAAACATTTGGTGCTGAAGTACCATAGTTTTCTGCACCAAAATTGAGTAGGGCATCTCAATTCAGGAGGAAATGGAGTTCCTCGACATCTCCTCGCTTGGTACGGCATACCGGTATGCTGCCAAAATTGAGCAAAAATTCAAACAGAAAAAGCAAGACTTTGGATCTGCGAATCAAAAGCAAGCGAAAGGTGCCCCCAAACCACATAACCAAGGACACATCCAAGGCATGGCAACTCAATACAACTTGCCAAAGCCGCAAGCAAAGAACACTGCGAAGCCAAAGAAGGAAGCAAGAAAGTGGTGTGAGTTCCATAAGAGCCTCACTCACAACACCACTGAGTGTCGGGTCAAGCAGTCACTAGTGGCCGAGATAAAGGCTTCTGAATCAGATGCATACACTGACACTAAATCAGAACCCAAGAAGGGGAATGACAGAGGGAAGAATATTATCGATGCAGAGCCCAATGCCACTGTTGCCACCACAAATATCCAAAAGGAAGAACCAGAAGATTTAGAGGAGGAGGAGTGTCTTTTCCATTCCCAGATGTAGGTAAAGGGTTCCCTGCTACAATTCATTATTGACACTGGGAGCCAAAAGAACCTCATTTTAGCCGAGGTCGTGAAGCGGTTGTGCTTGCCAACCACAGCACACCCGCAGCCGTACACCATCGGGTGGCTTAACTAAGGACGGGATCTCTGCGTCAGCCAACAGTGCCGCCTCTCTTACAACATCAATCCCTTCACCGATGAGGTATTATGTGATATTTCCCCTCTTGATGTTTGTGATGTATTATTGGGTCAACCATACTTATGGAAGCGACATGCTGTGTATGAGTCTTGACCTCGCACTATTATTATTACGTTGGAAAATAAGTTGTACAGGATACCAGAGGTACCACCTTTTGCCGCTATCTCTTTGGTTACTACAAAACAATGCAGTAAGCTCATTTCCAAAACCGGTAAATTTGTTTTCTTGATGATCTGCGCTCAGGGAAAGAAGAAGATCGTGGCCAATACCTCCAGACAGGGCCCATCCGCATGACAACAATAAATGGACAAGGTCATGGAGGAGTATCAGGACATATTCACCCCACCCATAGGGGTTCCTCTGCACTGTCAGGTCAAGCACCCCATCAATCTGACCTCAGGTGCATCATTTCCCAATGGACCGATCTATCGACGCTCTGTTCTGGAGAATGATGAAATCAAGAGGCAAATTCAGGAGCTGCTGTAGAAGGGTCACATTCGGCCAAGTTCATCGCCCTGTGGGAACTCGATCGTGTTGGTACATAAGAAGGATGGGACTTGGAGACTCTGTATTGACTATCTGGCGCTGAACAAGATCACTGTACGAAATAGGTACCCGATCCCATGGATTGGTGACCTCCTGGAGCAACTTAAAGGGGAAAAATATTTTAGCAAGATCGACTTAAAGTCCAGGTATCACCAGGTATCAATCGAACCGACTGATGTGTGGAAGACTGCCTTCAAAGCCAAGGAGGGCCTTTTCGAATGGTTGGTCATGCCTTTCGGGCTGACGAATGCTCCTACAACCTTCATGATACTGATGGATGATATCTTGCGGCCATTCACCAACTCATTTGTAGTAGTGTACTTGGATGACATCCTGATATTCAGCTAGACTTGGGAAGAGCACCTCCACCACATCCGATAGGTCCTCCAAACGCTGCGGCAGCACAAGTTGTGTGCCAATTTGGACAAGTGCACTTTTGGCATGACCCAGGTTTAGTATCTGGGATACATTATTGATGAGTATGGGGTACATGTGGATCAAACCAATATCCAAGTCATTTAGGATTGGCCAGCCCTAACTACTCTAATAGAGCTTCACAGCTTTCTAGGTCTTGCTAATATCTACCGCAGGTCTGTGTTGGGATTCTCTCATATCACTTGGCCCTTGAGTCAAGTCACCAAGGGAGGAGCAAAATCAAAATTATTTTGGTCAGAAACTCAACAGAAGGCGTTTACAGAATTGAAACATCGCCTCTGTTGTGCCCCAATGCTCACATTACTAGACTTGCAACAACCATTTGAGATCGAGATAGACGCCTCTAACTATGCTATTGGGGTAGTCCTTACTCAACAAGGGCATCTAGTGGAATATCACAGTGAGACATTGTCCGACACAGTCTGCAAATATCCCACTTATGACAAAGAGATGTATTCCATTGTACAGGCTTGCCGACAATGGAAGAATTATATTTTGGGGAAGGAAACGATCATCTACATAGACCATTGACCCCTGCAGTTCATACAGACACAAGGGAAGTTACAGAACGATTGTCATCAGAAGTGGTACACATATCTACAACAGTTTCATTTAAATATCAAGTATAATAAGGGAAGCACCAATAATGTTGTAGACTGCCTCAGCCGACCACCGATCATGGCGATAACCACCGTGCTCAACTCTTGTGGGCACGAGACCTCTGATTAGACGATTCTCTACAAGAGCGATCCATAATTCATCCACACATACAGGATGCTCTTGGAGGGAAACCAAGTTCCAAATTTTCACCTCCAGGATGCACTACTATGTCACATGGGACACCTTTGTGTTCCTTCAAGCGAGCGTGCCAAGATGATTTGGGAAGCGCACTACAGTCGGGTCGCTGGGAATTTTGGGGTCTAGAAAATAGTGGCAGTACTACAGAAGTATTTCTATTGGTCGAACCTTCTACAAGACATCGGGAAGTACATCTGATCCTGCACTGCCTGCACCATTGCCAAACCGTCCATCAAGAAGCAAGGCCTCTATACTCCGTTTCCTACCCCTATTCGACCTTGGGAATCCATATTCATGGATTACATGTTGGGCCTTCCTTCTACTAAGCACGGTAATGACTGTGTGTTCATGGTCATCGACAAATTCTCAAAGATGGCGATAATGGTGGCCTGCAAGAAGAATATCACAACAGAATCCATTGCTAAACTCTTCTTTAAACGAGTGTAGGTACACTTTGGGATCCCACAGTATATAGTCTCAGATCGGGATAGTAGGTTCCTTAGTACATTCTGGTCTAGCCTATGGTCAATGCTAGACACCAAGCTCACAAAGTCCACAGCTTTCCATCCCCAGACTGATGGCCAGACAGAGGTTGTCAACCGGATGATCGTACACATTTTCCGCATGTACAACTCAAAGCATCCACGCACATGGGATGACAGCCTTCCCTATGTACAACATAGCTATAACCAGGCCCTCCACAGCTCCACCAACCACATCCCCTTTCAAGTGGGCTTGGGATTCCAGCCACTATGTCCCATTGACGTAGCCATGCCATTTGCAACTACTCAGACTGATTCAGCTCATGTCCAATCTGAAGTTTCTAAGGCGAACAGCTTCATTGAGTGCATTCAACACATTCGCCAACAGGTTCATGACATATTGGATAGATCCAATGCTAAGTACAAGCAACGACATGATCAACATCGGGTGCAAGACAACTTCCAGGTGGGAGACAAAGTGTGGCTACATTTTGTAGAAGGAGCACCTCGTTGGACCCCACCGCAAGCTTTGCCCGCTCTGATATGGGCCATATACCATCACCAAGGCTGTCGGGGACAATTCCTTTGAGCTCAGTATTCCACCATTCCTTGTTCTACACCCAGTGTTCAATGTGGACTGTCTTCAGCCCTACTTTCCACCTCTACTGGACACATCAGACGTGGCAGAACAACTCACACCAACAGAGTTAAAGCTCGACTGCATGGAACAAGCCAGAATTGATTGGATTATGGACACATAGATCAAGAACATCCGCCAGCAGAAGATCCAACTATATCGAGTTGTCAAAGCAGTCCAACTCCTTGAAGGTATCTAGGTTACAATCCACCAAGTCTAAAATTGAAAATCAGTTGAGATAGGAGAAGGTGGATAATAAAGAATACTTGCGGGAAATCTATTGACTGTTGGCAATGAGGAAAACAAGGGAGCAACAACTCAAAATTTTCTTAATTAAAAAGAAAATACAATTCAACTGTTGAAAAAGAAGCTAAAAATTCTTGCCACTCAACTTATACAAGCTTCAGAATTGTCAGAGATAGAAAAAGAGAAAGAAATACCTAATGATGAATTGAGTAATTGTAAAGGAAATCTTTTAAAGTTTGCAAAAGAGTAGAAGGAATTGGAGAAAGAAATAATACTTTTGATTGAGAATGAGAAGGTCCTCAGCCAGAAACAAACTGAGTTGGAGAAGAAAATAGAAGAAAAGGGAAGAGAGCCTGAGGTACAAATAATTTCATCAGTTGTACATGCAAAAACAAATGAAGAAGCAATTGTGCAGGCTATGTCCCAGGTAATCTTGAGAGATCTAGAGATTATTGGTTTGAAGAATCAAAATAAAATCTTGGAGGATGCAGCTTTGAAGAAAGAAGAAGACACAAAAGATATAGAAAATAAGTATAAAGAGCTCTTAGACAAGAATGATAAATTAGTAAATCAGTTGACTATACAAGTGCCTGTACAAGGAGCTAAGCATATCATCTAGGGTATGATTATAGCAGAAGCAGGGAAACTTATACCATATCTCGATTATATCTTAGATAAGGAAATTGTCATGCAGGCTGCTAGACAGAGTTGTACAACAGTTAAAGAAGTTTTGAACAAAAGTCCCATAGTCACAACAAATAATACAGTTAGTTTTCTGAATGGACTTACAAAGGATGATTTGAAAGAAATAGGGATTAAAGACAGAATTTCGGTCATCACTTGGGAAAGAAAAGTTGTTGGCAAGGATCAAAATCTTGACACTCTATAGGCTAAGATAGATATCATGCATCATCATGTTAAGATGTCCATTGATTTATTCACACTAGTGTTTAAAATGGGTTTACCTTTCTTCTAGGAAGAAAAAGTTAGACTTTTATATCAAGTGGAATATCATGCCCAGTTAGTCAGATGCAGGTTAGAACACAAGAAATTTGAAGACATGCAACAATCTATGTCTGTAAAAAAATGGTTGATAAATTATCTGAAGATTTAGAGATATGAAACACTTTCAGAGCCACTTGCACTTAGTTGCCATAAATCTCTTATGTGGATCATGTGGAATTAAGGGTGCTATCAAAGGAAATGGCCAGCCTAGAGTTGCCAACTGTCGATCAATGGAAGAAAATTGAAAAATATGGGAAAACTAAGTGCAGGTTGCACAGATGAAGACTTGTTGAAGACCACTAAGAACTAGTTAATTAACAGTTGTAGTTTATTTCTTGAGCGGTTATTAGTTAGAGAGATAAATGACAGATGTAAAAGGACATTTATTTGTCTATTTTTAGCATAGAGTTAGTTATCAACTCATGGAGCATAATCTTGTATTTAAGCATGTTTTTACATTGTAACAAGGGTTGGAACCCGTGAGAGATTTTGTATGGTAACAGGGATCTAAATATTAATAAAATTGCAGAGCCAATTAGGGCTTTTGACAGAGATTCCTAAGTTATTATATTTTCAATTTGTACTTTCTTTCCTTATATGTGTATGTGTTTCCTGTTAAAAGATTCCATTATGTTATCTTTTTCATGCTTAAATGAGTTTATAATGGTTCAAAATTCATATCCATATGCTTTGTTTCATTGCTTTTAAGCATTCACAAAACCTTTCTTCTAAATTTAATAGCAGATTCATCCTTGATAGATGCCCACATTGGTGGATTGTTTCTAATTTCTTTTGTATCGCCAAACAACAAGATTTTTTACTGTGAAGCAGTAGCTACCTTGCCTCTGTTAAAGTTCCTTTGAAATAGCCCTGTAAATATCTATTGACCCATATGAATCCATGCCCCATGAACACTCATTTCAACCACAATCAATATTAAATTTTGTTTCTTGTTAAATATAGCTGGCCTATGAGATAAATACTGAGAGATCCCTCTCTGGAAATAAAGAAGCCAGCTTTCTTCATAAAGTTTGGTTCTGTGGTTACCTTGGGATTACCCTTTCACAACTGGGGGTAAATTATGAGTGCTAACATCTTAGAGCCGTTGTCGGGGAACGGGAGTTCAAATCTGCCTTGGGAGTACGACAAAAGTGATTCAAGGAGTCAGAATTTTTGTGGGAAAACATAAGTTCTTGCATTTGAGGTTGGTTGTGCATTTTCCCTGGCGAATCCATGTTGGTTTTCAAGAATATATTCAGAAGAAGACATCTTGGCTTCCAATATGGCACATACTAGAGGTAATACTGATTCTAAAATATTATACAGTGTGGAAAACCCATAAATTTTGATTAGGGGACGTGGTAAAGAACACATAAGTACTTCTCATACTGAAAGGTCATTTTTTCAAAATCAAGAAGAATATTTTAGTTTTCAATATTTGGATGTGGAAACAAACTTTGAAAGGTCTTTGTTAAGATCAAAATCAGAATCAGATTTGAAACAAACTGAAATCAATCCAAACAGGCTTCAATCATATTTGTTAGATTCACTTTAGCATAATCTTCAGGATTCTATAAAGACTGAAGAAAATAATCCTCTAATCCAAATTTTTTATCCTCATAATCCTAGTCCTGTTCAAAGTCCTTATGTTGTCCAAAACCATCATAGGCCCATGGAAGCCATATTTTCTCCTTTGGCTCTTCCTGCTGTGTTACATTATTTGCTCCTTTGGCTCTATTTGTTGTGTTACATGATTTGCCCCAAAACTATTCACAGAGAATATATTTATTTGATGGGGAAGGGAACTTTACAGCTAGACAACACATGGATAGGTTTGAGGATTTTATTGATCTAGAAGAGGTTGACTAAGATGATTCCAAGATGAGGCTATTTGCACAAAGTCTGTCAGGAGAGGCAAAAAGGTGGTTCAAGGATTTTCCTGCAAGATCTATACCCACATTTGAAACTTTCCAAAGTCTGTTCTTAGATAGGTGGGAAGATAAAATGCATCCCTTACAAGTTTTATCCCAGTATAATATTCTAAATAAGAGAAAATTTTATTTAGTACATGAATTTTCCAACAAATTCATGAGGGTGTATAACTCTATTCCAACAGATATTAAACCCTTAGTAGGTGTTTCCAAACTACATTATGAAGATGATTTTGAGAGTGACTTTTCCCTATTACCGAGAGAAATAAAATCTGCAAATCTTCCTGCAATGTTTAAAGATTCTTTGGAGGTAGAGTCAAATATGATGACTTTGGGGAAGATGAAACAGAGAATAGAAGTGGATAGAAGAAAATTATCCTTCCACTTCCTCTTCTTTGAGTGATGCCAATTTTGACATAATGATGAAGATAATGGAGAGGTTAATGGAAATATTGGCATTAGATAATAGACCACCTAACAAAGAACATCCCGAACCTCAAATAAGAAATCCAAACTTCAGAAGGCCACATCATCCTCCCCCTCAAGTTAGGAAAAGAGACCAAAGGAATTCAAGAAATCCTGAAGGCCAACAGATAAGGCCTCCACTCCTTGAAAATTATGTTGATGAGGAGGAATAAAATGACCTAATGGACAATCAAATAAACCATTTTGATGATCTGGATTCTGAGGTTTATCTCACTGAAGAAGAGCACAATCGGTTTGCTCAAGAGTATGATTGTAATGCATTTGAGATAGAATCAGAACAGTATCAAAATGCCATTGATGATTTCCAAAAGAAACTAAAATTAAGAAGTAGAGATGTAGGCATCAATAAATTAAGGCCTAATTCAAATCAGCCTTCCAGTAGTCATCCAAACATAGAAAAACAAAAAGAAAAGCTAAAATATAAACAAAAATAAATGTTGTACAAAAAGCTTCAGAAATAAAAAAGAAATGTCAAAAGAAGTTAGACAACCAATACCAATTGATGTGGATAGAGAAACTTTATCTTTCAATTTATAGTCTGAACTGTCTAAAATAAATATTTCCATCCCATTTAATGAGATTTTGAGGAATAATGAATACAGAGAGAAAATAACCAGGATGGTAAAAAATGAAGGTGATTGTCAGCCAAATACCTTAGAATTAATAGATGACGCTCCCACTATTGTCCTTGGGCCTAAAGTTGAAGATACATATGAAGAGGATGCCCCTCCTTTTTATGTAAGCTTGAATGTTCATGATATGATTTTGCACAACGTTATGCTAGATTCTGGTGCATCTCATAATTTAATGCCAAGGGTAGTGGTGGAGAGTTTAGGATTGTAAATTTCAAGGCCTTATAAATACCTGTATTCTTTTGATTCTAGAAAGGTAAGATGTCTAGGGTTTATCAAAGACATGGTGGTAACTCTTACACAGATTCTAGTCAAGAGTATTGTCATGGATGTGGTAGTGGTTGACATCCCTCCCAAATTTTGTATGCATTTGTCAATATCATGGGCTTCAAAACTAAAAGGAACATTACATATGGACATGTCATATGCAACCATTCCTTTGTTTGGATGTAACAGGAGATTGTATAGAGAAAAAATGTTAGCATATGTGGTTAGTAGCTAAGGCAAACCTGATAACCATCCCATATATGTTGTAGATATCGATTTGGGTTCTTCCATATTTTTCAATGTCTCTCATGTTGATCCAGAAATACCTATAGTGGTGGAAGTAAAAGAGGACAAAGAGTTTTTCAAAAGACATGAAGCATTAGAGAAAAAACAGAATGAAGAGGGATTGTGGACAATGTATTTTGATGGATCCATTAGTAAAGAAGGAGTTGGTGCTGGTGTATGGATAATTTATCCAAATAGGAAAATTTAAGTGTATTCTTTTAAGTTAACTTTTGAGTGTACAAATAATGTAGCAGAGTATGAAGCTTTGTTGTTAGGGAGAAATGCTCTAAAATATTTGAAAGTTAAAAGAATAGATGTTTTTGGAGATTCTGATTTAGCTGTGAATAAAGTGAATGAAAGTTACCAAACCAAATATCCCAAAATGAGGGCATATAGAAATGAAGTGTGGGATATGTTGGGGAATTTCTTTACAGAGTACAAAGTTAGAGTGATTTCCAGAAGAGAAAATCAATTAGTTGATTCACTGGCCACTACTGCTTGAAATTTCAAAGTCCCCATTTATTCAAAGAAAAATATAAAATAACAGTTGTAAATAGACCTTCCATTCCTGACAACTCCAAATACTAGCAAGTATTTGAGGATGATCTACATATAAAAATGATTTTGGAGTTTTCAAGTGAGTTTGTAAATACACAAATAGACACAGATAATCAAGATTTAGGAAACTTCCAGGAAAATGTACAGTTTGTAGAAGAAGACGTTGAACAGAAAAAAGTTAAAAGACATGATTGGAGGAAAAGATATAATCCAATTGAAAAGCAATATTTATATTCCAAAGGGTATTATTCCTCTAAAGAAACTATTTGATCAAAATCTTGTTTCTGAAGATCCAAAAGTGCATCCCACTGAAAATGATATTGAAGATCAAAATGTAGGAATTGAAAAATTCACCCAAGATTGTAAATCTATCAACAAACTTACCTGTAAAAGAAAAAATATATATGTGAATCTGATGAAGAAATATATTGATGTGTTTTCTTGGAGTTATGAATACTTGAAAGAGTATGATACCTCCATCATACATCATACCATTCCTATCAAACCTGGGTAAAACCATTTAGACATAAATTGAGAAGAATAAATCCTATGATGTTACCTTTAATTGAAAAAGAAGTAAAAAGTTGTTTAATGCAAAAATCATTGTGACTCTCAGATTTTCCAAATGAGTAGCTAACTTAGTGCCTGCAAGAAAAAAGAATGGGGAAATCAGATTGTGTGTTGATTTTAGGAATTTAAATAAAGTGTCACTTAAAGAAAATTATCCTTTTCCCAAGATGGATCACATCTTACAGAAAGTAGTAGGAGCTGAAATAATTTCCACTATGGATGGATTTTCTAGGTACAACCAGATAAAGGTCCTTCCTAAAGACCAAGAGAAGACATCCTTTACTACACCTTGGGGTACTTTCATGTATGTCAAGATGCCTTTTGGGTTAATGAATGCAGGAGCTACTTTCCAGAGAGCCATGGACATATATTTTGTTGAGGAGAAGGATAAGTTTGTGGTAATTTATATGGATGACATTATAGTGTATTCTAAGTCTGACAGGGACCATCTAAAATATTTGGAAAATATATTTTTAAAGTGTAGAAGGTATGGCATTTCCCTCAATCCCAGAAATTCAAACTTTGCTATGAAGGAGGGAAGACTATTGGGTCACATCATTTCCAAGGATGGGATCAGAATTGATCCAGAAAGAGTAAATTCCATTCTGAAGGTGGAGGAACCCAGGAGTAAAACAAAAGTAGAATCATTCATTGGATAGGTAAATTTCTTGAGAATTTTTATCCCTAGTTTTAAAGAGATATTGAGAAATATCACAAACATGTTGAAGAAGGATAACGAAATAAAATGGATTGTGGATGCCAGGAAGTCTTTTAATAATATTAAGAAAGCAATCACTAAAGCCCCAGTTTTAGTGAGTCCTGATTTTTCTAAATATTTTATGGTTTTCTCATGTGCATCTTAACATACAATTGTTGGAGTCCTGCTGCAGAAAAATAATCAAAATGTTGAAAAACCTATTGCTTTCTTTAGTAAGGTACTGAGGGATGGGGAATTAAAGTATGATATTATGGAGAAACAGTCTTATGCTTTGGTAAAGTCCTTACAAGATTTTAGGGTCTACATTTTTCATTCTCACATCATAGAATTTGTTCCCAGTAATGTAGTAAAGAATATCCTCACTTACCCTAACCCAAAAGGAAATATAGCTAAGTGGATTGTTGTTATGTTGGAGTATGATCTAGAAATTAGGCTCACCAAATTGGTGAAAGGACTGGGATTGCTAAACTAATGACAGATTCAAATTAAGAGTCTTTGAAATTTAATTTCTTGTCAAATCATTCTAATCAGCTTGATTTAGGATTGCAGGTGCTAGTATATTTTTCTTTATCCCCATGGTACAGTGACATCATCTATGTTTTGTAATACTTACAGGCTCCTCCAAGATTGAGCAAAACCAGGTCCAGGTCAATAAAATTGAAAGCAATAAAATTTTGTATTAGGAATCAGTATCTGTATTGGAAAGATCCAGGTGGGATTTTGTTGAATTTATTGTTGGAGAATGAAGCTAAACAAACCATGAAGGAATTTCATCAGGGTGTTTGTGGAGGACGTCACTCCTAGAAAGTGACTGCCAATAAAATTTTGAGGGTTGGTTTCTATTGGCCTTTTATGTTCTCTGGTACTTATAATGAAATCACCACTTGTCATCAATGCCATTTTTTTATGGAAAAAGAAATATTATGCCATTACCTCTTAATCCTATTTCAGTTGAAGTGTGTTTTCAATAGTGGGGGTTAGATTTCATTGGAGAAATTAACCCAAACTCTTCTGGTCAACATAGATGGATTTTAATTGCAACTGATTATTTCACAAAATGGATTGAGGTTATACCAACCAGGGGAGCCACTGATTATGTCATCATGGATTTCTTAGAAAACAATATTTTGTCAATATTTGGGTGTCCCAAAAGGATTATAACTAGCAATGCACCTGCTTTCAAGTCGAAAAAGATTATCATTTTTTTCCATAAGTACCATATAAATTTGAATCACTCCACTACATATTATCCTCAGGGGAATGGGCTTGCAGAATATTCCAACAAGAGCTTAGTACAGATATTCAAAAGGTTGTTGGAGGAAAATAAAATAGCTTAGCACACAAAATTGAAGTATAGGCTTGTGGGAAGACAGGATAAGCACTAAAAGGTCAATTGGGATGTCACCTTTTCAGCTGGTTTATGGAGCAGAGGTGGTTTTTCCAACATCTTAAGGTCTTTCAATCATGAAGTTGTTACAAGAACAAGAGGATGAACCAAACCATATGCAGAGGAGGATCAATAAAATTATTGAGTTGAATGAAATAAGGGATAAGGCTTATGACAAGGTACAAGTACATCAAGAAAAGATGGAAAAGACTCTTGACAGGAGGGTGAAGGAAGAGCAGTTTCAAATTGATGAATTGGTTTTGAAATGGGATGCACCCAAAGAGGGAAAAAATGGAAAATTTGATCACATGTGGAGAGGACCATATATTATTACAACTTTCAAAGGAGACAATTCATTTATCTTACAACATTAGGATAGGGTTCAGCTAAAAGGGTACCATGTCAATGGAAGGTTTCTGAAACATTACTTTCCCTAAGGTGGAAGGTAATTTTTGTATCATAGTTGTATATATATTTTTTACTTTGAAAAAATTAGTACATATGGTGAACTGAGAGATTTGAATCCTGGAGAGAAGGCCCTAAGATATTGAGGGGTTCTCATTTTTCTTTTATTTTATATATAGAAAAAAGGAAAAATAGTTTTTGAGTTTGCACAGAAAAATAATCAGGCACTGGCTTACAGGTTCTTTGCTACCTCACATGGAGGATACCATCCCCAGTTGGAGATAGCTATTAGCACTATGTCTAGTTAAGTAGTTAGAAAGGGGGAAAGCCTTAGGGGAAATAAGGTATGGTGTGAAAAAAATTATAATATGACCAAAGGTATATTATAAGGTACTTAAAGAATAACAAAGGGATGATTTCTAAGGTTTAAATCATGGTTGAAGAATACGTTTGAGTTAAAATCCACACCTCTTTTATCATGATATACATTTAAATGGTGTAGATCTATGAATGGGAAGATCTACGTTTCTCAATAAATTCACTAGTTAAATATGCGCGAGGAAAGAAGTTTGGGAAGCCAACGGAATGGTGTAAAGGGAAGCAAAAATTAACAATTGAGAAAAGAATGCAATGTAGATCTACGGCTAGCCATGATTATGCTGGCGAACTAGCATGAAAGAGTAAACTTTTCCCAATCAGTGGAAAAGCTTACACACCACACATATCAACGATGGATATCAAAATTACAAAGTGATCAATGGTCCATAAACATTCCGCTGCGTGAACATGCTTGTGAAAAGTGACGTTGGAAATTAGCAAAAAGGTGTATAGCCCGCACAAATCAATGCTGAAGACCAATGCATAATCAAGATCAATGATTGTGGATCATTCCGACGATAGAATTTGCGCAGATAAAATGAAGTTTTAAAATCAGTGGAATGTGTTAAAGGGCCCACATGATCGAGGATTGAGATTTGATGATGGTAAGATTTACGGTCCAAGGATATTCTACTACTGCAAGATGCACAAATAAAATTCTATTGGGCCCCAGCGGAATTGATTAAAGGGTAAAATCAATTGAAGGTTGAGATTGAAGCTGATTAATATCTAAAATGGATATTGAATCCGATGGTGAAAGGTGCATGAAGTTTGAACAATTAGAGCTTAATGGAATAGATAACGGTCAGTATTGATCGATGATTCAGATTTATGGAGAATGATATCAAGGGTTGTTGGCCAATTTGCTAATGAAAGATGCAAGTCATTTATTTTCTAGATGGATGATAGTAAATCTAAAATAATATCTTTGGTGGTAGACAAAAGGATGATGGATCTACGGTTAGGAAGGGATCTGCTGCCAAGAATTTCAGGGAGGAAAAAATTAAATAAGGCAACAGAATTGGGAATATAAGGTTTAAACAATGATCAAAATCAATGGCTTGTGATAAAAGAGATCAGATCTATTGACATAGGAAGATTCACATGGGAAATATGTACGAAGAATAACAAAAGGTTTGAAGCATAAAATACTATAAAAGGGAAAGTACGTGGAGGGAGACTATTTGTCTTTTGTGCATTGGAAGAAGAGAGCTCAATTTGCATGGAAGAAGCCAACTCAGACATATTCTAGTTCACTTGTTAGCTGACCAGTTAGTCCACTTTTTACCTACCAAAGAGTATTTAAAAATGGATAGTGGAGGGGAAATAGAGGCTCAGGCCTTAGAATTTCAGAAAAATGTAGTGTTCAAGGACAGGGATAGTGAAATTTTTGATACCATATTATATTTTGGATCCATTAACCAGTCGCAAACTAAGTTGAAAACATTTAAATATTAGGGTAAATACGTACATGGTTTTTACAGCCCCCATTTTCATTTTTTCTTTCTAGAGAAAACCCTAAGTTTTCCTGATTTCAGTGACTATTGTGCTTCTAATTATTGCTCTTCCGAGAGAGTAATTATCGATGTAGACAAGACTAAAATGTTGTGTCTAGTCAACTCATTAGTCATTCGTGATTCCCTTCCAGTTCCTTCAACATTTACCCAAAACTGTGAAGACTTCAGTGAATAAAACTTGGTCCAAACATTCCGTGAAGCAACCCTTGAACAAAAACATTGATTTTTCACTACCTGTTTTAAACCAGATGTGTCTCTACAAAATCAAGCCTTCCCTGTAGAAACTAATTTATTTAATGAAGAGACTAAATTGGTCATTTCATTAATGAGTCAATTTCTAGGTTTGGATACATATAGGTATATCACTCAACTGTTAATGAGTCTTCTTTTCAGAGTTAGTACTCGCTAGCCTAAGCCCCAATCATCCCATTCAGTTTCCTTAAGTTTGATGAATTCCTAGGTGAGAGCATTCTCTCTCAGCTGGTGATTTCCATAGTAAAAAGTATTTCAGATACCAATCTCATTTAGTAAGGATTTTCTTGTTCTTCAATGAAGAAAATTTGCAACTACCAGAGCCGATTTTGACTGATGAAATCAATAGGAGTTTCTTTAAATATATGAACTTTTTAATGGTTGAAGTTCATAAGGTCTTCTTCCAAAACAAGTTACCCAGAGATTTACCGGTCATGAAGGAATTTTTGTAGTTTTCACCATACAAGAGGATTGGTGATTGGTTTTTATTTGAAGAACACATAAGGGTATATGGATTCACTCATGAACCAGATATCCTACCTGCATTTCTCACTCTAAGATTTTTTTTACTAGAGATGATCAGGCATAAGATTATTGATGAAAATGAACATTTTGTAATTTTTAGAAAAGCTTCAGAGATTAAATTTCTTTGGGTAGTTGGACCATTTATCATTAAAATTAAAGTTGTATTACATATAGTAGAAATATTTCTTAAGGATATGGAGTTTCAGATAGATACTACAATAAATGATGACCCCGGTCACATTATTTCTATAAGGAAGCAAGTAAATAAGAGCAAGCGTTTTGAACATCAAGAGGTTGAAGGTTTAGCTGAAAGTACAAATTGGTCAGATTATCCCTTGGTAGTGTATAATGAAGAATATATGCAGCAAGATTCCACATCACTAGTTCATGATACTAGTGTCACACAGCCAGATCCATTGGCTATTGTCCCAATACCACAGGTAATTACTCCTATTGCTAGTCATTCTCAAATGACTAATAAAATAACTTTTTTTGATGATATGGAAATAGAGTAGGACGACAAATCAACAACATCAAAGAAACACAAGGTTGAATTTGAAGGTGAAATGGTAAAGGTAACAAAGACTGAAGGTAAGAAAAAAAAGATGAAGGTGAAAGGCCCAACTTTTGAGGTAAAGGAATATGCTTTTGCAGAGACTCTTGAAGGGTCTACAGGCTAGTTCAAGACTAGGGAAAAATTGTTTGATAAGTATAAAGATGATAAAGAAATATCAACAAATGAATCCCTAAAATTATATGTTGATGTGAGTAATATTTCAAGCAAGGATGTCTCTTTAGTCACTGTTAGGGATCATGTTCAAAATACTTTGAACTTAGTAGTGTCTACTAAGAACAAAGTGGAAGAAATGAGAATGAATTTGGAAAATATACCTGTGCCATACATGATTCATTTACACAAGCATACTGGAGAGGTTATATATAGTGATATTATTAAAGAAACCTTGAAGGTATCTAGGTTACAATCCACCTAGTATAAAATTGAAAATCAGTTGAGACAGGAGAAGGTGGAGAATAAAGCATACCTACAACAAATTAAAAATCTCCAGGGAGATCTATTGACTGCTGACAGTGAGGCAAACAAGGGAGAAGAAACTCAAAAGTTTCTTAATGAAAAATAAAATACAATTCAATTGTTGAAAAAGAAGCTGAAAATTCTTGCCACTCAGCTTATACAAGCTTCAGAATTATCATAGTTAGAAAAAGAGAAAGAAATACTTAATGATGAATTGAGTAATTGTAAAGTAAATATTTTAAATTTTGCAGAAGAGAAGAAGGAATGGGAGAAAGAAAGAATTATTTTGATTGAGAATGAGAAGGACCTCAGCTAGAAACATGTCGAGTTGGAGAACAAAATAGAAGAAAAGGGAAAAGAGTATGAGGTACAAATAATTTCACCAGCTGTACCTGCACAAAAAAATGAAGAAGCAATTGTGCAGGCTATGTCCCAGATAAGCTTCAGAGATCTAGATATTATTGGTTTGAAGAATAAAAATAAAATCTTTGAGGATGCAGCTCTGAAGAAAGAAGAAGATAGAAAAACTATAGAAAATAAGTACAAAGATCTCTTAGACAAGAATGATAAATTAGTAAAGCAGTTGACTAGACAACTACTTGTACAAGGAGCTAAGCATATCATCTAGGATATGATTATAGAAGAAGCAAGGAAACTTAGACCATATCTTGATTATATCTTAGATAAGGAAATTGTCATGTAGGCTTCTAGACAGAGTTGTACATAAGTTAAAGAAGTTTTGACAAAAAATCCCATAGTCACAACAAATGATACAGTTAGTTTTCTGAATGGACTGATAGAGGATGATTTGAAAGAAACGGGGATTAAAGATAGAATTTTAGTCATCAGTTGGGAAAGAAAATTTGTTGGAAAGCATCAAAATATTGACACTGTACAAGCTAAGATAGATATCATGCATCATTGGGTTAATATGTTCATTGATTTATTCACACAACCGTTTAAAATGGGTTTACCTTTCTTCTGGGAAAAAAAAGGTAACTTTTATATCAGGTGGAATATCATGCCGAGTTAGTCAAATGCAAGTTAGACCACAGGAAATTTGAAGACATGCAGCAATCTCTGTCTGGAAAAAAAATAGTGGATAAATTATGGTAATATTTTGAGATATTAAACACTTTCAAATCCACTTGCACGCAGCTTCCAGAAATCTCTTATGTGGATCATGTGGAATTAAGGTTGTCGGCAAAGGAAATGGCCAGCCTAGAGATGCCAACTGTCGATCAATGGAAAACATGTGAAAAATATGTGAAAACTAAGTACAGGTTGCATGGATGAAGACTTGTTGAAGACCATTGAAGACTAGTTAATTAACAGTTGTAGTTTATTTCTTGAGTAGTTATTAGTTAAAGAGAGCTAAATGACAGATGTAAAAAGGCAGTTATTTGCCTATTTTTAGCATAGAGTTAGTTATCAGCTCATGGAGCATAATCTTGAATTTAAGCATGTTTTTACATTGTAACAAGGGTTGGAACCCGTGAGAGATTTTGTAATGTAACAGAGATCCAAAGATTAATAAAATTTTAGAGCCATGCAGGCCTTTTGACAGATATTTATGTGTTATTATATTTTCAGTCTATACTTTCTTTCCTTATATGTGAATGTGTTTCCTGTTAAAAATTTCCATTATGTTATCGTTTTCATGCTTAAATGAGTTTATAATGGTTCAGAATTCATATACATATGCTCTATTTCGTTGCTTTTAAGCATTCACAAAACCTTTCTTCTAAAGTTAATAGTGGATTCATCCTTGATAGATTCCCACATTGATGGATTTTTTTCTAATTTCTTTTGTATCACCAAACAACAAGCTTTTTTACTGTGAATAAGTAACTACCTTTCCTCTATTAAATTTCCTTTTCTATAGCCCTGTAAATATTTATTGTCACATATGAATCCATGCCCAATGAGCACTTGTTTCAACCACAATCAATATTAAATTTTGTTTCTTGTTAAATATATTTGGCCCGTGAGATAAATACTAAGAGATCCCTCTCTGGAAAGAAAGAAGCCATCTTTCTTCCTAAAGTTTGGTTCTGTGGTTACCTTGTGATCACCCTTTCACAATTGAGGGTAAATTCTGAGTGGTAACACACTATCCCTAAAGGAATAACTGTAAAAAATAAATGATGTGAAAATAAAACTTTCTCGAATATTCCTTAGCAAATGGTCATGAAATTCGCCACTAAAAAAGAAGGATAAAATTTCATGTGGCTTGGGGTGGACTACAACAGACAATATGACACCAGAAATCAATCCATTTCAAAGCACGCTAGATATATAAATTAACCAAACACTAAGGGATGAGAACCGTACCTTATTCCAGATGTTCGAAGAAGATCCTTGTTGAGTTTTCAATAAAATCTGTCCCTACACTTTGTCTTCAACAACAAAGAGATATACATGCATGATATATATAATGTGTTAGAGCCTAATCTAGCATTTTCAATTCCAACATGTAAACAAAGTAATTACATCCATTGATACAAATATTCATAATTACACATGTAATGGACGATAAATGGATATTTCTATTAATATAAACAGAGTTACAAATGACAACCTTTGTCGGCACCTTGTCGAAATCGAGAAACCGAGTCCCTCTACTTGGGCCTCCACCATTTCAATCCTCCATACGAAGGAAAGCTCACAAATACAAAGGTAAGATTGAGAAACAACACTAATGCTTTCTTTAAGGACAAAGGGATGCAAACTCAAGAATATAAGAATGGGGCACAATTCCGCTATAATCGCGTTACTCTCCAAATTTATCCTCCTTCAATGCTTCATAATAGCTCAATATGTATCCCCTCAATGGGAAATGAAGGGTCGAATCAGAGTGTTTCCCAACATATGGAAGGACAAGGATCAAGTCATTCGTTACTTGATGTGGAAAACTCTAAATATTTTTATTTTTTGAGCATAAAACCTAATGTACGTGGCGATAGTGGTGCAAGCTGCGTATACATGGGTTGTAAATTTGTGACTCGCCTATATATTCAAAAATGTATTTTTATGGGTTCCATTGGAGCATTAGGGTAATGGTGATCAAATGATATTAAATGGGTCTGCATAGGGACAGGGAAAGGCCATCCAAGCATGATGTATTATGTGTGACAAACCACGCGATAACATATGGCCCCTAATGTGTGAGGTCAGAGGGGTACACGATGACCAAAACACATTATAACGGTCCTAGGACTGGAGTAATGAAGATCCAAGTGGAAATACCAACCACTCATTAGTATAATACAATGATAGATATCTACATATGACTGCAGATATGAAGTATACTTAGAAGTACCGAATACATAATAGTACAATGGCCATGAATAGGCATAATAGACATATGCAATGAGTAGTCATTTTCCATGTACAATATACAATGCAATAAGGTCCTCATACTGAATGAAGACATCTGGTATATAAATGGGTACACTGAACACTGGTCATGAGAGCTGAAATATCATAGAAACTGACACGATCAAGGAGATCGCATTTATGGAATGCCACCAAACTCAGAGGTCTTCTACACAAATCATCGCTGGCACATGTCCCATCACGTGAATAAAGGTGTTGGAGTCGAATATGATGGGCCATCATCCAATTACCGGTCATTTATGTATACTGTTAATAGATGCGAGACATCCCATTGATAATGATAATGAGAATCAAGGTACAGAGTGCAATCAAACATGCGTGAATAGATGTATTGAGGTTGAACACTTGAGAGAATCCATCGATCATGGGACATTTATGTATTCCCAAATTTTTTGATGGAGAGAGAACCTACCACTGATGACTACAAGCCTCAAGGCACTCAATGGACTTTAGATCCCTAGTCCAGAATAAATGATCCGAATTCGATGGAATGGAATCCATTGTAAGGAGGGAATTAAGGCATCCCCCATCAACCAACATGAGGTACACAACAACGCTGGATAATTTGGAAGAAAAAAGAGGAACAATATGTGCATGAACTAGTAACAAATGTATGGAGAATGGTCGACATGTAGAGACAAGATAACTGAGGAATGGTCGGCTCATGCTAAAAAATTCCTTTGAACAAGAGCATAAGGTAGATCGAGAATCATAGGAAACATACAGTCAAAATGAAAATGGGGACAACTATGTGACACGGGAGGAACCAATAGAGGCTCCATATGGACTGGAAGCATAACCATATGGTGGAGAAAATTCAGAATAATGAGTATAGATCCTAAGGTCATACTAGTAACCCAACCAATGGAAGAATGGACTGTTCTCTATTCGAAGGCGACATGACAATTGCCAATAGAAAGTGATATCATTTCTCATCCATATTTTTATGTTCTACAAATTTTTTGGTCTTTTCATATTAAGAATCTTAAAAAAGAATAATTTGCTTAAATTACAATAAGGAGGAAACAAGTGTCGCGGGCAATAAAATTAGTTCCAAGCAGTGGAACATACCTATTCTAAATGCAAGGAAGCACATGCAAGATAAGGACACTCGAGGGGGGGTGTCCCCTCTGGGTATGGGATAATCAAGTTGCAAAAGATATATGAGAGGCTCTGCTTGGCTAGAATTGAGACAAGATCGGGCTATATGGATTATAAAACTAAAGTAGGGAGTCAACGTAAATCTCAATACAACAAGCAAACACATGTGATGCAATTACAACTTGATACAAAATGAGAGTCGCTATGGGATATGACCAGCATAAATTTTAAGAAAGAGTATGATTTTCCTGCTCAAATGCACGGAGGGACTACAAGGGACTCCTAGACTTAAGGGAGGATGCTCATCATGGGTACCAAATGACAAAGCGTGATCTAACTAGGGAACCCATGATTAGGAAAGCTCTACCACTTACTTAATGCCACTTTTGGTAGCAGTATGATGGTTCTGTGACATTAAGAAGTGGGTTTGTACCTATGGTTAAGGTGACATAATCACAGGATAATGCAAAATACATGCAGAAAGTGGTCCTATCTTATATTTTAGTTTAGTGTTAAACCTACCATGGGCATGAACAAGCCAAAGTCTGGCGAAAGTGAACCAAAACGACACCCTACACAACAATATTATCCCAAACAACTAGAAATAGTTAATAAGAAATCCAAACTATAGGCAAAGTGGGTAAAAAATTTTAATAAATAGTAAAAATGATGTTTTTACCATACCATTTGGTTTTTTACCCATAATAGTGCATTTGGAGCTTGTTGGACCTCAAAATTTCAAACAAATATTTCGGGAGCTACGGGCCATGAAATCCATAGCTTCCAAGACCAGGTAATTCACAATATCATTCCCTATCCATTCAATGCATCAATTTTTGTTTTTAGTGGTGGGTTTTCAAGTTTGAATCTCCCAAGGATAGAATTCTTGGCCCACATGGTTCATAGATCATCAGGTCGCATATAGGTCTGGATATACACGGGAAAAACAAATCATGTCCACATATATACACACCTGTCACAATAGAAAATCATGTATAGGTTCACGGATGTCCAATTCAGTGGGGAAAACTCATAATTTATTCTTTTTTTTGGCAAGATGGTTCTAGAATGGAAAGAACGTGAACATGAATATGTTGATAGGGTAGTCCACTATGACATAATTACTCAACAATATTTAAGGAGCTATGGTATATACAAATTTTGGGTATCCATAGGGTTGGTATAAATAGAGCCTTGGGTATCCATAGGGTTCCTCCCCTCATTCTGGATGATGGGGACATGGGGAACTTCGGGGACTCTGATATAGTACTCATTGTGAGAATCGTGTGGGAATCACAATGTGAAAAAGGTTTCCTGGAATTCCAAATCCTCTTTCGAAAATAAGGAGGAGAGTCACAAGGTAATAGTCATGCTAAATGTTGAGAGAATAACAAAGACTCCAAAATCGATTCGAAAATAACTCCAAAAAGAACAAAGACTCAACTAATTACGATCCCTAAAGCTAACTACTACACAAAGAGAACACCCTTAATTAAATCTAGGTCAGATGCAAATAAGCAAAGAGGGTGGATAAGTGAGCTCCTGAATGCAACAGGTATGTTTACCCTAGGCCCGAGGCCTGAGACTCCCATACGCTACAAGTTGAGGCATGTAACAAATTATAGTATCCCTCAACTTCAACGTGTATAGAGATTATGCTATTGGACCCCTACCTGGCCAGGACACTCATATAATAACCTCTGCAAGTACCCCCTGTGATACATAGGTAAGGAAATTAAGGCTACCCCGATATAACCAATGCTCAAGTGCATAGGATCTACCATATGGACAGGGTAACAAGGATCGAAGCTCGAAAGCACCAAAGGCACCTCAAAATCCCATAGATACGAATAAGATCCTGGAAATATCTTTGGCGCTCAACCGAAAGTATAAGGGGGCTATCCCCACCACCAACATGCGTGTTTCCTCATTCTTAACTCCTGTGTAAGAGGATCCTCCTAACAACACTAATTATACCAAGGATTTCACTTTTCACCTAGACAGACACCTAATTGTTTTGTTTCATAGTCTTGGAAAAAATTACTCATGACACCCTATTCCAAGACTCTACAACCTAAGCTTGTTGGTGCACCTTATAAAATAAAATCGTGTAATAAAATTTAATTTAAGCGTTAATTTTAGTGTCTGTGATTACTCAAGGGTAATGAACATGTAACTAGTGACGTTATGACTCAACAATGAAGTAAATATGCAAACCTAAAAAATAGTGCCAAGTGCAATTTTGTTTTTAAACATGAAAAAGGGGGTATGCCAATACATGTAATGCACAAAAATCCTTTCATTTTCAAATGCCAATGCAATCCTTCCTATATGAAATCCTGAACACTAATTTCATCTAAGAAAACCTAATGTAAGTACCAAATCAATGCATATGCACAATGCAGTAAACAAGTAAAGATAAAAATAGTTTTGTATTTTCACTATAAATGCAATGGAAATGCAATAAAAAACCTTACAAAATCTCATACAATGCAATAAGAAGCAAACACCATCCAAGCAAGACACTGATACTAATAAGGTTAATGCACTAATAATAAAACAAAAATGAGATAAATGATAAGAACGAACTTAAACGAAAAATCAATGAAAAAGAGGTCTTTGGCCACAACATAAGCAGTCAACATGCAGCATAGGAACCGAGGAAGACTTAGCCATACTCACAACCCACCCAGAACCTTCACACAACAAAATCCCAAGAAAAAAAGGAGATGTACGTGACTATTCAAGGAACAAGCGCATATGTACTGTTGGGATATTATAAACCCACTTCATACTTAGGATAAAATATTTAATCATTATTTGATTAATTTCCTACCTGCTAGCCGAGATAGTTGGCATCCACTTGCACCACTTGGTCAATACTTTCCATATATAACCTAGGAGCGCCTTTATCTTGATTCTGGTTAGATCCTTCCAACTTTATTGACTACCAGAATTAGTAATTGCGCCTTCCTGCATATTCTATCTTTTGAAAAAATTCCTCGCTCAAAAACTTGCACCACTCTTTAGCAAAACCGACTTTTTTGTAAAAGATTCAACCTCCTTGGTTGAATGGATAAAAAACCAGAGGATTAAAGACGAGAAAGATTGATCAGTTTCAACATAGTGTCCTTGTACACTAAAGTTCTGGTAGATGACGCCATCGAAATAATAAGAAACATCACCGACCTTGAGACTTCTGAACTCATCAATATCTCCCTTAATTCAACATATTTCAGCTACCAAGGCAAGATATATGAGAAAATTCATGATGTAGCCATGGGATCTCCTTTAAACCCCATAATTGTGAATATCTACATGGATCACTTTAAGCTAAGAGCCTTAAACTATTACCCTCTCATCCTAAGTGCCTGGAAACAATACGTTGATGACATTCTTACAAAATGGTAACATAGTGAAGACGATCTTCAAGGCTTCCTGAATCACATCAATAATATCTCAGAACACATCAAGTTTACCATTGAAATGGAAGAAGACAACAACCTACCTTTCCTGGATGTACTACTAAGAAAGAAAGGCTATGGAGTGCTTGGATATCAGGTCCATACAAAAAATACACACACAGACAGATATGTCCATGCCGACTCACACCACCATCCAACTCAGAAACTAGCCATCATCCATACCCTTTCCACAAGGGCCTCAAGAATCTCAGACCATGAAAACCTGAATGAGGAGATGCAGCATCTCAAATTTTTCTTTAAAGAAAATGGCTACAAAGAGGAAGAAATGAACAAGTTCATCTACAAATCCAAGAAGAAAAACACTCCCAAAAAAAATTAGATATCATGAATATCACACTACCCTACCTAAAAGGAACCATCGAAAGAATTTCCAAGATCCTAAGAAGAAACAACATCACTGTATCCTTCACCGTCAAAAACACCATAAGAAACCTACTAGATAAGGCTAAAGACCCTCTATATCCGAGACAACAAAAAGGTTTTACGAAATCCCATGCTTGTGTGGCAAAGTTTATATTGGATAAATGGGATGATCACTACAAAATCGTCTAAAAGAGCACACATATGACATATGTACAGATCGATCCCCCAAATCTTGTCTCGTGGAACACTCATACAACACCTCACACAACATTTGCATTGATAAAACAAGGTTTTTGGCAAGAGAAGAATAATACACTAAGCAAAGAATAAGGGAGTCCATAGAAATAGAAAAAAGGAACAACACCCTCAATAGGGACGAAGGCCTAAAACTCAACAATTCTTGGAAACCAGTCATTGACAAGCTCAAAAGGTCATAAAATCAATAGTCATAATTCAAAAGCTGACCTTAACAAATATCTAAATGCCTATATTTGTAAGAGCACTTTAACCTCATTATTCTTCATCACAAGCATGCATTGACGATCACCCTAAATATGGACTCAACTATGTGAAGTCTGAAACATTGGTTAAAAAACCCTACGCAGGTTCGTCTCTTCACATATATCCTCCTGCGACAATGTATTCATTAATTAGATCCCTCCACGGAAGGGATACAATGGAAAACGCCATGCGCTTTGACAAGATGAGAATAAGAAGGAAAAAATTGATCATGGATTTGGATTTTCTCAAACATAGCCGATATCACAACCTCACCCCAAAATTCACCAAATGTAGTCATTTGCTACTCAAAAGAAACATAAACACATTCTCCAAACTAAGTTCAACATTGATAAAAAAACAAGATCAGATAGACCCGTGGTGAGCTAGCAAGGATTTCCAAACGACTTTTCAAACTACACCTAAAACTCTCTCACATAATGCGAGTCGACTTATGGATCACTCTTGAGGCCGCGACCTCAACCAAAGCTGAAAGAATGTTGCATGCGCTCACTTAGAAGAAACAAAATAAAATCAACAACCTAAAGCGAATGCAACATGGCTCATCAATGTTGCAAGAAGGTAAGAAGAACACTGTTGTAAATCTTTCGAAGGTATCCTTGAACGAACCATCGCACTACATCTTGGAAAAAGGACTGAATTTCACTGTAGTCCCAAGAAAAATACCCGTGGAAGAAATATTGTGCAACATAGAAACCGCCCTCTCATCCATGACAGAAGAAAATGCTGAAGCAGTAATACATGAATGCACGTTGGTACTAAGGACAGCCAAACCACCCAAAAACAAGTTTTCAAAGGATGAAAGGGAATCTCTCTAGGAATTAAAAAAGAACAATAATATCAAAATCCTCAAGGCGGACAAAGGTAACACCACCGTAATCTTGGAAAAAACAAACTACCATAACATGATGATCGAGCATCTGACTTGTGAGAGATACAGAGTCATCAATAAAGACCCAGGAAACAAGATAATGGTTGCAGTAACCAAAGCCATCAAAATATCATCCCTAGATGACTCAATAAAAAATAAGTTCACCCCAAAAAACTCCATAATGCCTCGAAAATATGGTGCAGCGAAAATCCACAAACATGGCGCTCCCTTGTGACCCATCATAAACACAATAGGTTCTCCATCTTATCTTTTGGAAAAATTCCTCGCTCAAAAAATTGCACCACTCTCTAGAAAAACCGACTCTTTTGTAAAAGATTCAACCTCCTTGGTCGAATGGATAAAAAAACAGAGGATTAAAGATGAGGAAATATTGATCAGTTTTGGTAGACGGCACCATCGAAATAATAAGAAACATCACCGACCCTGAGACTTCTGAACTCATCAGGATCTACCTTAAGTCAACATATTTCAGCTACCAAGGAAATATATATGATAAAATTCACGGTGTATCCATGGGATCTCCTTTATCCCCCATAATTGGAATATCTACATGGAGAACTTTGTGCTAAGAGCCTTAAACTCTTACCCTCTCATCCTGAGTGCCTGGAAATGATACTTTAATGACATTCTTACAAAATGGGAACATACTGAAGATGATCTTCAAGGATTACTGAATCACATCAATAAAATCTTTGAACACATTAAGTTTACCATTGAAATGGAAGAAGACAACAAGCTACCTTTCCTAGATGTACTACTAAGAAAGAAAGGCAATGGAATGCTTGGATATTAGGTCCATAGAAAAAAGACACACAGAGACAGATATGTCCATGCCTACTTGCACCACCATCCATCTCAGAAACTAGGCATCATACATACCCTTGCCACAATGGCCTCAAGAATATCAGACCATGAAAACCTGAATGAGGAGCTACAACATCTCAAATTTGTCTTTAAAGAAAATGGATACAAAGAGGGAGAAATCAACAAGGTCATCCGCAAATCTGTGAAGAAAAAACACTCCCAAGAAACATTAGATATCCCGAAGATCACACTAACCTACCTAAAAGGCACCACCGATAGAATTGCCAAGATCCTAAGAAGAAACAACATCACCATAGCCTTCACCCCCACGAACACCATAAGAAACCTACTAGATAAGGATAAAGATCCTCTAGATCCAAGACAACAAAAATTTGTTTATGAAATCCCGTGCTCATGTGGAAAAGTTTATATTGGAGAAACGAGACGATCACTACAAAAGCGTCTAAAAGAGCACACATCTGACATATGTAGAGATCGATCCCACAAATATTCTCTCACGAAACACTCACACAACACCTCACACCACATTTTCATTGATAAAACGAGGTTGTTGGAAAGAGAAGAACACTACACTAAGTGAAGAATAAGGGAGGCCATGTAAATAGAAAAAATGAACAACACCGTCAATAGGGACGATAGCCTAAAACTTAGCAGCTCTTGGAAATCGGGAATTGATAAGCTCAAAAGGTCACAAAATCAATAGTCATAATTCAAAATCCGACCTTAAAAAATATCTAAATGCCTATATTTATAAGAGCACTTTGACCTCATTATTCTTCATCTCAAGCATGCATTGATGGTCACTCTGAAGATGGACTCATCTATGTGAAGTCCGAAACATTGGTTAAAAACCCTACGAAGGTTCCTCTCTTCACATATATCCTCCTGCGATAATGTATTCATTAAGGTAAAGCTAGTCAACTAGGAAACTACTATCTTTTGTTGTCAACCAGTCCTCCATGATTTTCTCACCAGATTCCAGGATTAACATGTTTTTCCATCATTCATGACAACTCACTCGTGATTTATCTAATTTGTGAGGTTTGTGACTGATTAGGAAAGTTCTTTAGCCACCTATGGTGGTTTATCATATTTAGTAAGTTTGCTCTCTAAGCTAAATGAGTTGCCTCCTATGCAACTCAAATTTACCTATGAGGGATCTACTATTTAAGTACACTATTATTCATGATTAATTAAAGGAAATATACACTCCAATATTCATCTCTTCTTCATGTGATTCAGTCTTTCTATCTTCTCTCTATTTTCCTTGTGCATGCTTGTGAGAATTATCTTGTAGCAAGATCTACCTCCTATGCTTCTTTTGTGCATCAAGGTAATGGTGATAAAATGGTATAAAATTAATTTGCATAGGGATAGGGAAAGGCCATCCAAGAATGATGTATCGAGTGTTGCAAATCACGCTATAACACTTAACTTGATAGGATGTCAAATCCACCAAGAAAGTGAGTGAAGGTGTGAATGAGACTATTATAGATCTTGAGTCGAAGCAACTCTAGTATGCCTACCAACTATCTGTTCGAGGTGCACTCCCACCTATGAGAGCCACCTTTGGGTAAGACTCCTAATAGAATGGATACTAGGCTACCTTCTTCAAAAACATATCAGTAGGTTTCTTGTACCTTCGGATGAAATCCATGATCTATCAAATCTTCAGTATTGAAAGGGAAATGTGTCTCTTAGCCTAGTAGAATAGATAGTAGCCTAATAGAATGGATACTAGGTTACCTTCTTAAAAAACATGTCCAGTAGGTTTCCTATACCTTCAGCTAAAATCCATGATCTAGTGGATCTTTAGTACTGAAATGTTAATGTGTCCCAATCAAATCTGTGGTCTTGGTCTTGGCACATACCACCCTAAAAAGATGGGCCTACTAATAAACCAACCACAACCATGTCCATTACAAAAGGATTTTGGTTCCCTAAAATATATCCTCTACATCTCACATGTAACTGACTAGGGGAGCTATTTGGATTCCTATCCCAAAGTCCTATATAACTAAAATGTTGTCTTCATCCTCAAGTGAGAAATTTTAGTGTGTTTAATTAGAGACTTCTTTTAGGCTCCACTTGGGTTCTTGACCTCCGTGATGTTTCATTAATGGTGTGAAGTGTGTGCACAAATGGTGTACAACTAGAAAATGAAAATGCAAGAAACTGTAAGTACTTTACAAGAAATGCAATGAAAGAAATAGAGATGATATCTAACACTAGAAATAGTTGGATTTATGTTGGTACTTTAACATATATATCCTTCCACTAATATTATAGCAATTTCATTGTAGTGAGAGTAGTGAGGTTCTCTACAACCCATCATGGGGGATATGTTGTTACATAACATTATGTAACATGACATTACCAAAAATAAAATGGAATTAAAAAATTCATGTCGGCGAATAAAATAAAAAATTAAACCAAATGAAAGTAATTAAAAAAAAATCATGTCGACTTATAAAGAACCAAGTTTACACCTCAAGAAATTGGATCCCTCTCAGTGCTTGATAGATCTATTTTTAAGATGGATCTATGTTGGTTACATAATCCCTAACCCGTAACATGTCAACCCCAACACCTAACCTTTATAACTCTACTTCATATAATGCTTACCCCTTGTAACCCCTATAACATATAATGCTTAACCCCTAACAAGCAACAATTTTAACATTTATAATTCACAATCCTTATTACTTCTGTAAACCCAAACCTTTAAAACCCATTGCTTACAATCCTATAAGCCATAATATCTATAACCCCTAAAAAGTATAAAAATTGTCTAACCCCTATAACCCTTCATCTTTATGGCCCCTATAATGCAAACCTTAACCATTATAACACTTATCCCTATAAACCCTAACCATTTATCATATTTATCCCATATAACACTACACAACCAATGTTTATAACCCATAATATCTAATCCATATAACCTTTAAACTCATACCCATGTCAACCTTAACCCTTATAACAACTAATAATAAATCCTCTAACACCTATCACAAGTAAGACACATGTTTTATAACAACTAGGAACTATCCAAATCAACCTTATTAACCCTCCACCTCCTTACTAAATAACCTTTAACTAATTCTTATAACTAGTAACCCCTATCCCCTAAACCTTCTAACAGTTATCTAATGTAATACTTATAATTCCTATTTACCCTATCCACTTTCCCATAAACCCTACGACATTTAGCACATATCACTATTATATCCCCTAACCCTTCAAATCCATAACAACTACAATCACCATAGTAGGGATAATTTTAAGAACACCCCCAAAATTTATATGTATAATAAATGGGTGAATCTCCCTAATATATAGGAAAAATTCAAGGCTATTATATCAATAATATAATATGTACATATAATTTTTTTGGCTAATCTTTCATTCTATTATGGAATCTTGTAAAATATTTGCGAATCTTTCACTAAACTATAAGATATTGTAAAATCTTGGTGACTATTTGATCCGGTGGATTATTCATCTTCAAAATTACACTGATCCAATATGGTACAATAGTAGTTAATCTATGGTTTTAACTCATATGCTAGCCATTATATGCACATGCCACGCAGCTTATCGCATGTCATGCAGCTTATCGCATGCCGTGCAGTTATGTAGGGGCCGCGCAGTTGTGCACCATCAAGTGAGCATCGAATGGTTCGTGGGGGTTGGGCATATGCCGCGACATTTGTATGCTACGACAGCGGATCGGGTATATGGCGAAGTCCTTATATGTCGCGACTTTTGTATGTTGCGACAGCGGATCGGGTATATGGTGAATTCCTTATATGCCACGACATTTATATGCTGCGAAGTTGATGGTGACATCAAACGGTTACGTTACATGTGGCATAGCCTAGTGGCGGTCGTTGCAATGTGTTGTAAGGTAGCGTATGAGCATGGAAATGGTTGCAACGTTTCGGGGATCTGAAACGTCGTGGTAACATAACGCTTGGGCCGTGACTTGGCGGGATTGCATGGTTCAGTTAGCATATGGTTGTAACGATAATAAAGAAGATAACAACTATGATGATAAAGACGAGTCGAACCCGTTACTTATCATGAACATTAAATAGAGGACTTCTGGCCACCTCAGGGGACAGAAGGAAGGAGACTTAGATCGCGTTAGAGCACAGAGCTTCGTTTTTCTGTTATGAGAAGCTTGGGGAGTTGCTGTGAAGCGCGCCAATGCTGTTTCTTTTGAAGTCGACATTCTTTGTTATAATTTAGATTTCTTTGCCTTTCGAAGGCTAATTGTAATTTCCAGAAGAGAGGTCTTAAAGACTTTGTATAACATTCTGTTTATAGTTGGTGAAGTTGATTCCAGAACCATTTTTGTACCATCTTAAAGAGATTAATTGGATCGGTACCCATTGGAGAGGGACCCGAAGACATAGCCCAGTGGAGGGCGTGAACTCCGTTATCAACTTCTGTTTTGTGGCTCTTTGATTCTGTGTTTGTTTTTCCCATGTCTGTTTATCAGTTTTGCTTTTCATTTCTGTCTTAAGCATTTAATTTTTGTTAATGCTGGTTCATGAATCAAGCAAACTGGAAAGTGCATTCTTTACATAAACTTTTAATGCACTCAAGTTGAGGTACAATGGATCACGTTATGGTATCAGAGCAAGTTAACTGCTTGTGCAAGTTTGTGAATGCTTACCAGGTCCAAATTGAAGTGTAGTGAAGGAGAATTAATCGAAGGAGATCATGAGATTGGCTTAAGGAGAACATTCTCAAGAACCATGTCTTCTCCACGAGGGGAAGAAGAAGGACATACAGAAGGGGAAAAAACTGTTATTTCAGAGACTGAGTTTTTGGAGGCTTTTATGAGCATGAAAGCCATGATGGAAATTCTACTCGATGAGCGAGCAGAAAGGAAGAAGAAAGAAGAAGGATCTTCATCCAAATATGCAGAAGTGAAGAAGGAAGAAAAGGGTAAAGGAGTAGGAGGTGATGGTGATCCTCCTGAAACTAATCAAACTTTCTCTTCTTCTCATACTTCTCATTCGAATAATGCAAATCCTAATATGCCTTATTTCAAATTGGATGTGAAATTTGAATTGCCAATTTATAATGGAGATTTAGATGCTGAAAAATTAGACAATTGGATCAAGCAGCTTGAAGTATATTGCAGGGTGCAGGGCATTAATGATGACCCTTCCAGGATTCAATTGGCCACTTTGAGAATGAGTGGTATGGCTCTTACTTGGTGGGAGAGCAAGATTCAGCAAGATCTTCGAAAGAATGGTAAAATTATTTCAGTTTGGAATGAATTCATTGAAGTATTAAGGAAGCAATTCTATCCTTTAGGCCATATTCAGCAATTAACTATGAGTTGGAAAATGTTTAGACAAGCTAAAGGACAAAGCATTCAAGATTATACTCATGAATTCAGGAAGAGGGCGATTGCATTGAATGTTTCATTAGATACATGGGAAACACTTCTTAAGTACATTGGTGGCATACATTCTTATTTGAAGCATACTTTGTTGATGTTTAACCCTAGTAATTTGGATGATTTATGTGTTCAAGCCACACATTTAGAAGCTAGGGTTAAACATGCTAATGATACTTTTGCAAAGAAATCCTTTAAATTTAACAGCAAATCGAAAGGAAAAGATACGGGGAAAAAGAAGGTGGCTACTGTTAAGAAAGAGGGTGAAAAGCCTACATGTTCGCATTGTCATAAGGGACATGATGTCTCTAAGTGTTGGAAACTTCATCCGGAGTTAAGGCCAAAGAAGTACGGAGGAAACAAAGATAAAGGCAAAGCAAAAGCTACTGCAGCAGTTATTCAAGACTTGGGATCCGACTTAGGTGATGAAACAAAGGTTACAGCTGTCGGAATCCAGGGTAAGAACAAAAGTATCTCACTTCCCATTGATGCAAAACCAAGTTCTAGTGCAAGTACAAATCTTCCATCTACTTCTAAGCAAAATGATAAAAATAGAAGTGCACTGTTTCATATTTGTGTCATTGCAAATCACACAAAGATTGGTACATTGTTTGATAGTGGTTCACAAGTAAATATGATATCAGAAGAAGTGGTTAAGAAATTGCATTTAGTTACTATGCCTCATGAAAAACCCTATCCTCTTGGTTGGGTTACTAATGATACACGACTGCAAGTTACAAAGAAATGTGTTTTGAAATTTGCAATCACTGAAAAGTTTATGGATGAGGTAGAACTAGATGTAGTACCACTTGACATTTGTGGAATAGTACTTGGGAGTCCATATTTGTATGACTGGAAAGTAGTATTTTATAGAGAGTAGAACAAGTATCATCTTTTTAAAGATGGTGTGGAATATATTGTACGAGCACATAAGATAAGAACAAACCTAGCAATAGTTTATGCAGGACAAATGAAGAGGCTGGTAAATGCTAGTAAGAATTTTGTGTTAATGATGGTTAAGATGAAAAATGATGAGATCTCTAAATATTTTGAAGGATGTGACCCTAAGAATAAATCTGAACTAATTAAAATCATCTTTGAGTATGATGATTTGTTTCAATATCCGAAGGGGTTACCACCAAAGAGAGAGATTCAGCATGAGGTACATTTGCAGCAGGATGTGCCACTCCCGAGCATAGCCATGTACCAGATGTCTGTAATGCAGAATGAGGAAATCAAGAAGCAGGTTCAGGAGCTGATTGAGAAAGGGGTCATCCGGCCAAGTACTTCTTATGGCTCTCCTATAGTCTTGGTTCCGAAGAAGGATGGGTCTTGGAGGATGTGCATCGACTATAGGGCCCTTAACAAAATCACCATTAAAAACAGGTATCCTCTTCCTTGCATTGATGATTTTCTTGATCAATTGAAACATGCAACTTACTTTACAAAATTGGATCTGCGTAGTGGGTATCATCAAATCCGGGTTGCTGAAAATGATGCCTGGAAAACAACATTTAAAACAAAATAGGGTTTGTATGAATGGCTTGTGATGCCTTTCGGACTCTGTAACGCACCTGCTACTTTCATGCGGGTCATGAATGATGTCTTTCATCCATTCATTGATGATTTTGTAATTGTATATCTGGATGATATCCTAGTGTTTAGCAAAACCTGGGAAGAGCATATTGTACATGTGAAAAAAGTTTTAGATGTACTGAGGAAGGAGAAGCTTTCTGTAAAAATGTCTAAATGTGAATTTGCTAAAACTTCTTTAGTATATCTGGGCCATATTATTGGTGGAGGCCACTTGCGAGTGGACCCAGCCAAGGTTGCTATCATTGTAAATTGGCCACGGCTTAACACCGTTGCTGAAATCAGAAGTTTTCTGGGTGCGGTTCAGTATTGGAGGAAATTCATTTCTGGGTTTTCCTCCATTACTCTGCCATTACATGCATTGACAAGCGTCAAAGAGATTTTCCAGTGGGGAGGCAAGCATCAGAGAGCCTTCGACACTTTGAAGGAAAGGATCAGCCCCAATTCTGACGTTTCCAGATTTGCAGCAGCCATTTGAGATTGAAACCGATGCCAGCAGGTTTGCCATGGGAGCTGTTTTGATGCAAGGGAGGAAGCCAGTTTGTTACCATTCAGAAACGTTCTCTGCTGCGGTAAGTAACTATCCAACTTATGACAAAGAGTTGTATGCTTTAGTACAGAGTGTGAAGAAGTGGAAACATTATATAATGGGAAAAGAAACAGTCATACATACTGATCATTATCCACTTCAATATTTACAATCCCAAACTAAAGTGCAGCAAAGTAGGCATTTAAGATGGATGGGATTCTTGCAACAGTTTCATCTCGTAATTAAATACAAAAAGGGAATTCATAATAAGGTAGAAGACATGTTATCGAGGCCACCTACCAATGCTTCAATCATTCTTCAAAACAGTTCATTAACACAGGAAAGTTATATTGAACAGTATGCGGAAGATAAAGATTTTAAGAAAGTATATGCATCACTAATACATGGTAAACAGGAAGAGAACTATTATGTGCATAATCAACTCTTGTATCGTCTTGGTAAACTCTATATTCCAGAGAAAGAGAGAGTGCATGTGATTCGAGAAGCACATAGTTCATTGATTGCCAGACATTTCAGAGTAAGTAAAACACTGTCATTATTGCAGAATCATTGTTATTGGCCTCAGATGCAAGAAACTGTAGCTAAATATATACGAGGATGTGTTATGTGTGCAACAAGTAATCCTAGCAATAGGAAATTGGGTTTGTACACACCTCTTCTAGTTTCTTCTCGTCCTTGGGAAAGTATTTCTATGGACTTTGTAGGAGGACTATCTATGTCTAGAAAAGGTCATGGTTATCTATATGTTGTTGTGGACAGATTCAGCAAAATGTGTATCTTAATGCCATGTAACAAACAGATCACTGCTGAACAAACAGCTCATCTATTCTTTCAGAATGTTTGGGTACATTTTGGGCTACCCATGTCTATTGTATCTGATCGGGATTCCTGATTCTTGGGAGAATTCTGGTCAACTTTATGGGAGCTTATGGATACCAAACTTAAGAAAAGTACAGCTTTTCATCCACAGACCGATGGGAAAACAGAGGTAGTAAACAGAACCGTGATTCAGTTGCTCAGAGGATATTGTAGTAAACATCCTAAACTTTGGGATGAGCAGTTGCAGTATATACAGCATGCTTACAATCATGCATTTCATTCTTCCATGAAAAGATCTCCTTTTGAAACTTGTTTTGGTTATCTACCAAAAACACCGATGGACTTCTCTTTTGGCAAAGATGCAGTGGATGGACATCATGATGCAGATAAATCTCTAAGATTCATTCAGAGAATCCCAGCGGTGCAGCAGGAAGTTCAGGAACAGTTGGAGAAGAGCTAGGAAAAGTACAAAGCCAGGCATGACAAGCATCAAGTTGATCATCAATTTCAGGTTGGTGACAGAGTTTGGTTACATATCACCAGAGAAAGAATGAAAGGTGAAGGTAAAAAGCTTAAGCCTATCAGGTATGGTCCTTTTGAGATCTTGGAAAATATTGGAACTAGTGCTTTTCGCTTGAATTTGCCTCCATACATGAAAATTTATTCAGTTGTCTATGTTGAGAGTCTTAAATTGTATGAGCCTCCTATGATCATGGATGAGGACACTAACATACAGATTCCTTCAGTTGATGATATGGCACCTGAATACATGAATGAGTTGCAGGATGATGTTATTCTTGATAGAAATGTGAGGACTTCATGAAGGGGGAGTGATGAGTACCTTCGAGTGGGGCTTAAAGGCATGCATCCTAGCAAAGCAAGATGGATGGAGATTGGAAAAGTGAGGGAGTTGTACCCTCACTTACTTGCCGAATGATTCAAGCTTTTGGTGGTCCAAAAGCTCTTCAATGGGGAGGAATGATCCGGTGGATTATTCATCTTCAAAATTACACTGATCCAATATGGTACAATAGTAGTTAATCTATGGTTTTAACTCATATGCTAGCCATTATATGCATATGCCGCGCAGCTTATCTCATGCCGCGCAGCTTATTGCATGCCGCGTAGTTATGTAGGGGCCGCGCAGTTGTGCACCGTCAAGTGAACATTGAATGGTTCATGGGGGTTGGGCATATGCCATGACATTTGTATGCTGCGACAGCGGATCGGGTATATGGTGAAGTCCTTATATGCCGTGACTTTTGTATGTTGCGATAGCGAATCGGGTATATGGCGAATTCCTCATATGCCGCGACATTTATATGCTGCGAAGTTGATGGTGACATCAAACGGTTACGTTACATCTGGCATAGCCCAGTGGCGGTCGTTGCAATGTGTTGTAAGGTAGCGTATGAGCATGGAGTTGGTTGCAACGTTTCGGGGATCTGAAACGTCGTGGTAACATAACGCTTGGGCTGTGACTTGGCAGGATTGCATGGTTTAGTTAGCATATGGTTGTAACGATAATAAAGAAGATAACAGCTGTGATGATAAAGACGATTCGAACCCGTTACTTATCATAAACGTTAAATAGAGGACTTCTAGCCACCTCAGGGGACAGAAGGAAGGAGATTCAGATCCCGTTAGAGCACAGAGCTTCATTTTTCTGTTATGAGAAGCTTGGGGAGTTGCTGTGAAGCGCGTCGATGTTGTTTCTTTTGAAGTCGACATTCTCTATTATAATTTAGCTTTCTTTGCCTTTCAAAGGCTAATTGTAATTTCCAGAAGAGAGGTATTAAAGACTTTGTATAGCATTCTGTTTATAGTTGCTGAAGTTGATTCTAGAACCATTTTTGTACCATCTTAAAGAGATTAATTGGATCGGTACCCATTGGAGAGGGAACCAGAGACGTATCCCAGTGGAGGGGGTGAACTCCGTTATGAACTTCTGTTTTGTGGCTCTTTGATTCTGTGTTTGTTTTTCCCACGTTTGTTTATCATTTTTGCTTTTCATTTCTGTTTTAAGCATTTAAATTCTGTTAATGCTGGTTCATGAATTAAGCAAACTGGAAAGCGCATTCTTTACATAAACTTTTAATGCACTCAAGTTGAGGTCCGACAGATCACTATTCCACTCAATTATAAAATATTGTAAAAAATTGAAAAATCTTTCATCAAATAAGAAAATATTGTAACGTATTGGCGAATATTTTGCTAGGAAGACTCATATTTTGATTCTGCAGATTACTAAGGTAGTGCAATACAAGATCATATACAAGATCTTGAATCTCTCAACTCCTAGACCCTCAAATGAACAAATGCATGAATGAGGAGAGGAGGGATTTATATATACATTTCACAAGCAGTATTGGGTCACTCACAACTGAAGGTGTTGGTGAAACACAACTACATTAACTAGATTCAGGGAAAGTGGGGGATCCACTTTTTATCTTGTCCCTTAATGGTCCAATAGACATGTAAGGACCCAAATCTTGACATACCAACGAACTGATAGAATTGAACACTTTACACTATGGATTGATTATGGAACCCATGAACCATTATTACAACGTGGATTATTATTAATACCCACAACCTTAATATATTGTATGAATTCCCAATTATCTTATTTTTCAAATCTCTCATTTTTAGGTTTTCCTTTAAGAGAAAAAAATGACCTGCTTATCTGTTTATAAATACAAATGCCACTTTTTCCTTTATTTTGTTGACAATCAAAATATGAATTATGTCATTTGATTTATAATTTTTAGATTTAGTTAGAAACTTGTAATGGTTATTAGAAATAAGAAAATACACTAACAAGAATAGAAATCACATTAATGCATCATCACGCATATCATTAGAACTACTGTGTTAAAGAATACTTTTTCTCAGATAAACTAAGGAGGTGTTTGTATCCATGTCCTTGAAATTTTTGAAAGCATGCAAAATGTGGTTAAATGTTTTTATCTCCCTCATTGAATGCAAAATACCGGATATCAGATAGCATAATATCTACATCTCAGGTCAAACATGTGTTGCACATATTATATATAATCATGATGAAAATGAAGTATCGTGTTCCATCTAAATAATATATTTATCATGCATAACTAGATCCATTTATGGATGATGATAACAATTACACATCAAAACAAATCACCAACAAACATTTTACTTCTGAATGGCCCTTACATAAAACAAGTACTGAACCCAACAAATTTAGGTCAAAAATAAAATTGAAAAAATTTGCAATACAAATAAAAAAATCTACCACTCACAAACTTCTTAATACAAATAAAAGAATCTACAAGTACGCTTTGGACTAATCTACAAGAAGACAACCAAAATAATGACCATTCCATTATATCCCCGCCATAATCAGTGTGCATTCATTTATATTACAAACTTCTCAAACAACAACAATAAGAGACATAAAATATGAACATATACAGTCTAATAAATTCCTTAGATCCAACAATAATTGCAGAGCAAGATCCTATTAAAAGCACATTTTAAAAAATTGGGTCAAATTCAGTTTGAATATATAAAAATCTTGTGGCGTCTCTGCATCAAGAGTAGCATCCACTAACAACCTATAAATGCAGTTGATATTTTAAACATGACAAGGAATAAAATAAATGATATCTTTTGAGCTCTATAACACTTTCACAAAACCGATACTCCTGGGATAGAATAAAACCCTCATAACAACAAATTATCCCTAAGAATCAAGAGTTCCCTAGAACTCAACAGGCCTCAAAAAGAATCCATGATAAAAAGCATGATAAAAGGTAAATTTACAATATAATAACCTATTGTAAATGTGGATGAAAAGCATAAAAATATTGATAAAAATCATACCATGTTAATTATTGGATGAAAAGCATGATGTGACTTTGTATTCTCTGATAAATTACATGTGCAGCATGCCCCTTCAAGACTTGAGCTTTTGGTAAGGGAGATGTTATGTGAAGATTAAAATGTTAAGAAAACTAAGAATGAAAAGTGGAATCACATCAACCAGAACCTTCATACCCTGCAACCGCAATCTGATGTGGGTGAACATGAATTGTTGTAGCCTTTAAATATAAGAAAACTAGCCTCTGATTTTCCCTCCAATACTAGAAATCAAGGGTTGAAAGACATCACATGGAATTGACTAAAAATATAAGAAAATGCAACCATATGCCTAAATGACAAGGAAAATGGAGGGTGAAATAACCCTTGGGATCCTCCATTACTGAAAATTGGGGGGAAAGAGTGATTTCATTATATTTTCTCTAGAAATTGGGGGTGAAATATAGATTGCAGGGAGATTTTTCTTGGGCCAAAATGGTTTTTTTTCATTTTCCTCATTAATATACTAGAGGCTATTCATTTTGGATTTAGTTTTTTTCTCATAAATACTGGGAGAATATACTTTAGCTGAAAAAACCCTTTCATATAAGAAAATAGCCCACTAAATTTTTGTAACCCCCTTAACATAGCCTATGGAATATATATAGCCCCTAAAATTATCCATGCACCATAACACTTTATGTCAATGATATTAAACCCATATGGCCTAACACCTAACCTCTTTAAGATATAATGTTTAATGTATGCCCCTATAAACCATAACACTTATTTATTATTTATTACCCCTTGTAACCCCTATAACATATAATGCTTAACTCCTAAAACCTAACAACTTAAACCTTTATAACCATTAAACCATATAATGATAATCCCTATAAAATTTTATGAAAACTAACCCTAAAATATATAATACATGAACCATATAAACTTTATAACCGTTATACCACATAACACTCCCAACCTGCATAAAAATATCTCTATTATCATTTAACATTTATAACACTTATCACCCTTAACTCATATATCCATTAAACACTGATAAGTATAACCTCTAACTAATCAACTAACTATTTTCACCTCAAATTGCTCACTAGCATACATATTAACTAACCCCTATAATATAACCCCTAAAAATATAAACCCTAACCCTTAATTTATATAATTCTTATTCCATTTAATTAGTATAAGTAACAACCTCTAATAGGAATAATTCCTATCACCTAACTTCTAACATATACAACTCAGAACCCTTAAAACCTTTCAACCCTAATTTTTATAATTCTTAGTACCATATAAGCTGTAACCCCTAAACCTTATCCTTTAAATACTAACTATTATACCTCTTGAAGCCATGTAAATTTCTGAACCCCTACTACTTAATCCATATAGTCCATAAACCTTGAACACCCTAACCCATAAACCATATTACTTATATAAACCCAAACCTTGATAACCCATTGCTCACAACTTTATAAACCCTAATCTATATAACCCATAATAAGTATAAAAATTGGCTAACCCCTCTCATCTTTATGGTCCCTATATGCTTTAATATTAACCACTATAAAACTTAATCCCTATAAACCATAACAATTTACAATATGTATCTCCTATAGCACCTACAACACTACAAAACAAACATTTGTAATCCATAATCTCTAATCTATATAGCCCTTAAACAAATACCCATATCAACCCTAACCCTTATAACAACTAACCTTAAACACTCTAACACCTATAACATCCATCACAAGTAAGATGCATTCTTTATAACAACTATAAACTATCCAAATCAACTTCATTAACCCTCTGCCCCTAACTCCTTACTAAAATAACCTTTAACTTATCCTTATAACCAATAACCATTATCCCTTGAACCCTCTAAAACTTATCTAATGTAATATTAATATTCCCTATTTACCCTAACCACTTTTCCATAAACCATGTGGCATTTAACACATATCATTATTATATCCCGTAACCATTCAAACCCATAACAACTAAAACCACCATAGCACCTTACCTATATGATATTAAAGCCTTATGGCCTAACCCATAACATATTTTATATATAAATTGTCATGTATGACCCTTATAAACCCTAACACTTATTCTCATGTTACCTCTAATTCTTAACCCTTATTCTCATGTTACCTCTAATTCATAACCCCTAACCCTCAATGGTCAATACCCATAACTACTAAAACATAAAGTTTAACACTAAATCTTAAAATTTAACACATATAACTACTAATTCCATTAAAACCTAACCTATTAAGGAAACTTAGGGACCTAGGTGCCCAACCCGATGCACTCGATTCCTCAAATGGCATCCCAAATCAATTATATTACCCCATGTTGGGCCTAGGCACTAATTTGGATGCAATTTTGTGCACTATTCTAGGTGTTAATCTGGGTACTAAGTTTGATGTTAGATTCAGCACAAATGTGAGTGTTAATCCATGGGTAACAAAGATTAGCACAAACAATCCCATGAATTTAAAAAGGAAGAAAAGGACACACTTAGGGGCCTCTATGAAAGGTAAAACCAAAAAACAAAAGTAAACAAAATTGTTTCAAACTTTTGCAAGCAAGGAAGCGCCATTGCCTAAGAATGTTAACCATTCATACCTCAAATCTGTTGATTTTCTAATTGAAATGCCTCTTTAGAAATCGCCATTTATGTAACTCACCTTGAGGAGGATTCCTTATAGTGTCCTTGAAGAATTTGCCTTCAAAAAGAGGGTTTAAAGTACATAAATAGAGAGGTTTTATGATTTGGCCTTGAGGAAGAGAGCATAAAATACAAATGCAAAGAGGGTTGAGCAAATCACCTTGAGCGATAAAATACAAATATTGAAGAAGATTAAACTCTAGGTTTCTGGAAAGTGAGGGAACAAATACCATCAAGCATTTGAAAATGGCATGCATAGAATGAGGTATTATTAGAGGAAAACATGTAATCTTAATTTGTATTTATGGATTATTATGTAGGGACACTGTTGAATTTCTATTGAGGACATAAATTCCAATATGGGAAGCATAAATGAGTGTCGTAACCTCCTACAATTTTTTTTATGCAAGATTGGTGTGACCACGATTCCCACACACTCTATTGGCATTGTTTCAAAAATTCACCCTATGACACAAAAAACGGTATCACATGTTACTGAGAAAAACCCTAGTTCCAAAAATTGTTGAATAAAATTTAATGCCCCTGTTTTGACCCCTTTGCATTAAATGTACATGATGTATATACTGTAATGATCACGGTGTGGAGCTAAAGGCCAAGGCCCCACCATGATCGGTTATGCTATGTTTTGGATTTAGATTTGTCACTGATGGCATATCGGGGCATGCGGCATACATATTATGTTTGTCATGATGTAAATATGCATCTATAATTAATTAAATGAACCCGACCAGCTACGATCGCGGCAACTAAAATGAGAAGGGGCATGATTTTCACAAGGATAAGGATGTGGGGGAATTTGTCAAACCTTGGCCAATGGGGTAAAAATACCCATGTGTCTTCTTCCCCTGTTTTAATTCCAACCACTTTCATTAAGAATTGCTGCTAGTGGTTGAGGCAGTTATTTTCTTTGGGAGTGGGGTGGCAGGACTGTCAGTCCTCACCCACACGCACCCTCCACCCATGGTTGACTCCACAATGGAAAAAATGCTCACGCACTTCCAATTCGCGTCCTCCCGGTTGTTTGTTCATCCACGCGCAGAGGTAGAGCTGCTAATATTCACGCAGGGACTGTTGTCTATTATTTTGTTCCCACGCACAGACTTCTTTCCATCTTGGTCTCACACAGCCAGGAGAGAGGATCCGTTCCCACTGCCATTCACGTTTTCCCCACAAAGGAATCAATTGTGTTTTAACCCGTAGTCGGAATTGGGTGTGGATTTCTCTCACACGTTGTGTTTTTCCATTGTTGTTACTCACGGAGCCAGCTGGGAGCCATTCAGCCACTATCACCCACGATTTTCCTGTGGAAGGCCATTTACACCCAGGCACTGTGTGTAAGTTTTGCTTGCTGGTTTGCGGCTTGTGCGTATGTTTTTCCTCTGTATTTGGGAGTCTGGGTAAGTCTCCCTGGTGGCTTTATTGCAAAGGATGGGTTGTTGTTTTCCCATGTTGTGAGTCGCGCTCACTAATACATTTCGGGACTGTTAATTTCCCCATGCCGTGAGCTGTGTTTGCTGTTACGTTTTGGGGCTACTGTAGATTGTTCAGAGTCATTTTCCCCTGTTCAGCTATAATTCTGATTGATTGCATATGTGCAATGGTTGGTCTTCGGACTGTGTAAGGAGTAGGGATGGGGGCTTAGTTTTGCTTGATAAACCTGGTGGCTGGAAACCACACAGACAGAGCTAGAGGGCTGGCCTTCTTCTCCATCACCCCTGAATAGCACTGGAAGGGAATGCAGGGCCTGAGGGACTGTGTAGCAAAGAAGGGACTGATTCCTTGTGTTGGGTGTGGGTGGGTGCCTTAGAGGTCAGGCTAGTTCTGGTGTAGGTGTTCTTGGCTCTGTAATGAGCTCACCAGCTTAGCATTAAGCCTTTCCCAACTCCTTGATGGCCTGATAAACCCAACTGTGTTGGCTTGGCTGTGTTTTGTATATACTTGGCTATGTGTAAGCCTGCTAGTTCCCTTATTCCTTGGTGAATCATGCCCGGCTCGGGGGTGGCAACATTGCTGAGAGATTAAGGAGCACGCTGGCCTACGGTTGGGTGGAACGTTGCAGCAACATAGGTGGTTGCGGAACGACTCTTCATAAGATAAGTGATCTTGTCCATTTTTACTTTTGCAACCATGTTTTATGTTAATGAATGTTATGAACATGTTGAATGCATGCATGCATGAATGCTGTTGGTTTCCACTGTGTATGATGATTAATTGCATATGTGCATGTTTTAGTTCGAAGTCTTTGTTTAAGCATGTTGTTTTAGCAATTTTGTGCATGCATATGTTCATGGGGCTCTTAGCCCGGGTGGTTGAAGCTTGTAGTCGCGTCCTCTTTGCCGATCGGAGGGATGGGGACGTGACATAAAACAACACGAAACCCATGTAATATTGAGAGAGGATGTTCCTATGTATAATACAATGTCATGAGTCCAATGGAATCAACGGTTTCTCTATCTCAGCATCAGTTATTATTGCAAGTTTCAATTCCCTTTGTGTATTCATTTGGGGAAACTTGGTGAATTTCTACAAAGGGCATAAAACCAATCTTAACGGTATTATTGAGCATTGTAACCTATTGCAAGTTTTTTTGGGAAAGCGTCACATCCACGTTATCTAATTTTTGCAACATAGTACACTTAGAAAATAAGGTCATGGAATGCGACTTCTAACATGCTAGAATTATTTTTAATTGGATTACATCAGCCATTGCCATTAAAACGTATGAGTTTCTAATAGGATTACACCAACCATTTCCATTGAATCATATGAGTTGCATAGTATGGTGATAGTTTAAGAGCATAATCATGCATTACACATTGAACTGAGCCTTTTGTAAGAGTATATATGCAATGAATATTCCAAACTAAGATTGAATTGTTAAGAAGAACTAAGTTATTTTGATTTCTAGTAGTAGGTCACATGATGTTAAACCAAAGGATCATGTGGTTCTTACTCTGAATTAAATATTGTGAAAATTATAGGCCACTATTTTTCCATAGTTATTAAGGTGAGAAATTGTGTACTTTTTACTATGAAATACATTAGAGTGCTCACAATATGATGATGAAGATTAAACAACCTCGTAGTATATTCTAGGGGAAAAACAAGGGTAAGTCCCATTACATTGAATCAATGTATTATTGTAGTTTGAGTTCCTTATATAGTATTTGGTGAAATAAAGGATTATGGAAATTTCAAAAGACTTTAGATTGTTGTTTCGATATTAATCCAAACCAAATGTTTCTTATAACCTGCCATATCCTTGACCAATCCACAACCTAGAAAATCCTAACCTAACCAAGACTAACAAAGCATAAACATGCCCTAGCCTCTACAAGTATACCCTACCCTCCCTAAGGCTAGCATACAGTAGCCTATAGTAACCTAGCATAATTTACCAAACACCTACCATGCCCTGTTATAAACTATTCTAAATCAAACACTTATCATAATCTACCCTCCAAAGCCTACACATACTTCCCTTGCCTAGCCTAATATTTTCCTACCCTAGCCAAGAGTCACCAAGCCTACTGAACCTACCCACTAGCCTCTACATGAAGACCTGTTGTTTGAGTTCCATAAGCCATTGAAATGATAGGCCATATTTTAGAGACACATGAAACCTAAAACTTTAGTATTCATCCTAAAATCATAAAATTAAGGGAACAGACACTTATATTATTGGTATTTCTTACTTCTTATACTATTTTATTTATATACCTCTTCTAATGCAATCAGTCATTTACTTCTGTTGTTTTCCACTTTCTTTTGTGGTCATATTGGTGTGCATAAACATATTAATTGTCATTTTATTATACTTTTTTGCACTTCTATATGATGTAATATTAGTAATATAACATAGATATGAATTATGGCATGAAATTAATACTAACATTTAATATTGATTGATTCTTTCTTTTTATAACATTGCAAGAGATTATCACTTCTATGATGATATAGACTACGATGAGAGTGGTTCTGAGAGAGGAATTGATGATGAGGAGGAGGATGTATCAAATGAATATGGGACCGAGGTTGATTAAGATGACGATGATGATGGTGGTGGTGGTGGTGGTATATAGTGACGCTACTCATGATGATCCGGATTTATGTGAGAATGTAATGAAAGAACAAATACAGCATCATAAACATAGACATATTGCAATGAAAACATAGATACAGTAAACGCATATTCTATTAGATGGCAGAAATAGATAATGTTGTAAATACAATAGCTAGAATGGTGGTAGCTATTTCTGAGAAGAGATGTGGATGCTATGCTCATACGTTCCAAGTTGAATACAAAATGAGGCCAAAGGGGCCTCATTATAAAAAGCATGAGGGATATAACCTTAAAGTTCCAAAACATAACCCTAGAAGATGAACTATCATAAAGTTTATGGCCCCAATGTGGTTAGTTGAATAGTCAACTTCATAGGGTCAATACTTTTGCATACAATCTTCAATTTGGGAGCTCGATATCCCATTGGAAAGGTCTATATGAGCTTTACATATTTTGACTAGGGCCAAATGCATGTTGGGAGCTCGATATCCCATTGGAAAGGTCTATATGAGCTTTACATATTTTGACTGGGGCCAAATGCATGTTGTTGGCAACCATTTTCCCCCTCAACCCTTCCGAATCTCCAAAAAACGTCGTTTAGGGCCTCAAAATGGCCTTGGAAGTTTGGGACCCGAAAAAACGTAGAAAAATAACTAGGAAACTGCCGAAATAGGCAATTGTTTTGAGCCAGTGGAATAGGTGGGTGGCCACTTATATCTATGTAGATCATATGAGCATGTGGATGATTATTACTATCTCCATGTTATTCAAATGCATTCTAGATTTTATTATTGTCCAAATTGATATTACATTCTATATCATAATGGATTGTATCATGGATTCTTTTTTACAAATAAACTTGATCACCCTTTACATTTTGACTTTTGTATCTATGGATTTCATAAAACTTATTTCTTGTGATATTGGTATTTTTACCATGTTTATATATATATATATGACTTGTTCTTTTTACTTTACTATGATGATCTCCATGATAGGTTAATGATATAATCAAATGAAATATTATGATAATGTTATCTTTATTATCTTGATAATTTATATATATTATAAGTTGTCGATGATTTTTTTATGGAGAATCAATAAGATTGATGATATTACTTCTTTGGATGATTGTTATCCATTTCCCTTAAATATCTTCATAAATTTTGTGCTATAAAGTTGAATTGTGATATTTGTTTTTGTATATTTCATTATGTTATTTGATAACTATGACATATATCATTATTTAATTGAGATTAACGTAATAACTATAATAAAGGGGGTCATAACAAGGAAACAAAGCTTAACACTATAACGAGGAAGGAAACTGTGGAAGTAATGTGGATGCAAATATCAACAAAAAAATTAGATGCAAACGTAGGCACTAAATAGGGATCCTAATGTGGTTCTAATGGGGAATAAAAAGTGGAAGAACAACTAGGAGCTAAACTAGAAGCCAAATTTGGCACAAATACAAAAGAAAACCTTGGTGCTAAATGGGAAGCCAAATGTGGCACTATTACAAAATAAAAACTAGAAGCTAAAACAAAAGAAAAACTAGAAGCTAACAAGGAATCAAAACTAGGTGATAAATGGGAAGCTATATGTGACGTTAATGCAGAAAAAAACAAGAAGAAAACATAGGTTCTAAATCGGAAGCAACAATAGGAGATAAATGGGAATCCAAATGTGGTTCTATTATGGAAGCAACCCTGGATTCCAAAATGGGTGCTAAAGTGGATGCCAAAATTGGCACTATAGTGGAATCCAAATCTAGCACTAATGTGGAAGCAAACATGTATGCAAAACTGGGCACTAACGTGGATGCCAAACCTATCACTAAAGTGGAATCCAAACATGGTTCTAATGTGAAATAAAACATGGATGCAAAACTGGGAACTAACATGGATGTTAAACTTGGAACTAAATTTAAATCCAAACATAACGCTAATGTAAAAGAAAACATGGATGCCAAACTTATTGATAAAGTGGAATCCAAACATGGCACTAAAGTGGAAGCCAAAAAAAGTAATGTGGAAGTAAACATGGATTCCAAACTAGGTCTTAAAGTGGACATCACATGTGGTGGTAAATCAAGAACTAAGCTCAACACTAGTATTTAAACTAAACCTAGTGCTATTTAGGGAACTAAATTCAACATAACAAATGACACTTTAAACATTTGCCATTTCTTGTAAAGTTTCGCATTGGATTTTCCAACTTAATTGGGAAAAAAAATACACTAAAAAAAGGATTCTAAATTAGGATCTAATTACATGTTTTGTCATAGAGATTACTAAAATATATATCATTACATGTAAATACATAAATACAAGTAACTCATTTTATTATTTCCAATTATTAAAAAATCAATTAAATACTTTGAAATTCATAAAGTGTACAAAAATAACATTGTATATTAAAAATAAATAAAAGTTATATTTTTGTTTCAAATTATTTGTTATATCAAGTTTAATATACTAATTTAAAATATTTAATCCATACATTATAATAATAATTTTATAAACTCATTATGAAATTGTGCTCGTGGAATCTAGGGAGGTGATAGCTAGGGTTTAAATTAGGTGCTAGCAATTGTAAAGAATGGCCCCTTTGACCCTTCCTCAAAACTCTCCCTTTGTTATCGTTTCACTGTGCTCCCTCCATCACACAATGCATTGAATTCCTTTGCATAACAATTTGTTTCCCCAATCATGTACTTACTAACAACCCCCTCTTTTAAATCCCCTAAGGTGCTCATAGCTCCAATATCTCCCAAAGGTTCTTTATCCTCAGTCAAATTAGGCTTACCCCTAGCTATTGCATCCCTAAGTATTTTCTTCAAAGTTGTAGTGGTAAAAGGGGACTTGGCTACCAAATTACACTACCCTAGATTTCATATGGATAATGAATCTATGACTCTCTATTGCCATATCTAAGGATAAAGAAGATAAATTTGCATTCTACAAAGATAATGGGCCTATTTTTAGTCTACCAATATATTTCTTTCTCCTAGAAGCCATATGTCAAAGAATTATAACCATAAACCTATCCTCATGCCAAAGGTCTTTTCATAGTCGAATTTAACTTACTAGAGGACATAACTCATATACTTAACTCTACTATGTGGTTTTGGGGAAAATGTAGGCTTTACATGAACCCATGGACTCTAACCTTTGACCCATAATTGAACTCTCTCTCAATGGAGGCTACCTAGGTAATATTTTTTAACCTAGCTCTACAATTATTGGGTTATGACTCACTCAGTGACATAAAAAACACTTTAGGAAAATTCCATTTCAAAAGTGAGGAAACAAAGCATAATCATACTACAACATATGTGTGCATATGTGTATACATATATTTTAGTAAGGGATTTCTTACAAAAATCAAGTTGGTCACCAAAGATGATACTTGGACCCAAAAGTTGGATTGTGAACAAGTAAACTTCCATTGCAAGGAATGCTTTGTAACAAGGTACATTGATACCCATTGCACCAATCTATCAAAGGTTGGGCATTGAAGGAAATCACAATTAAATCCCAGCTCATGGGGATAGAGTAACAAGGGCGCACCACTTGATCAATAATAACCCTCTAGCACCCATATTTCCCTTCTAGAGTATGTTGATGTATTTGTAACTTCAGAATGTATTCACTTGTATATATCATATTATACCCCAATGTTCCTATCGGGAGAGTAATTAATATAATAAAGTCATGTAAATTCAATGAGGTTAACCCTCCTTGTTGATCAGGGGGGTAGAGTCCCCACAGTTGTGGGGCACTAGGGTTATTATACTCTCCTAGAGAAGTCGTCCTTGGTAAGTAATTGTTAAGTGAGGCTGACTTATTGGAGTGGAAATAAAGTGAATGGAAGAATATAAATAGAAGTGAGGCTCTCCTCATTTCTACACACACACTCATCAATTGGGGCACATGAGTGAGAGAGAAGGAGTTGGGATCAGAGAAAGAGACAATTGATGTCAGAAGATCATCTTTGTGTTTTCGGGTTTTAATTTTTCTATTAGTGCTCATTCTATCTATGAGGAAGTTGCGGGGTTTTCTCCTTTATGGTTTCCTCGAGGAAAATTATGTGTGTCTCTTGTCTCTTGTGATTATTGTTGTGCATGTTATTCTCTCAGATAAAATCCTAAGATCATATTGCTTAAATGATAAATATCTAACATGGTATCAGAGCTAACCTGAGAAGAAGACATTGTGTAGTTGCAAAAGCTATGGATTCTTAATTTTTAGGTCTCTCTCCACAATCCGTTAGCAAAATGAGGCTAGGCTAACTCTCCATTGAAGGGTGCATCTTTCTGTCGAAGCAGAATTTGATTCCGGGCATTTTCAGTTTTTGTTGTGCGAAATTAGGGGCTTTTATAGGAGAGGAATTTTTGAGTGAGCCCAACATAGGATTTATCTCCTCATCAAAATAGAAATTTAGAGACCAAGGTCGATATTTTTGGTTGGGTAAAACTCCAGGAAAGTCAAACCCTAATTTGACCTCGGGCCGAAAAAATCCTAAAATACTAAAACAGGTAGTTTTAGTACATTCACTATATCTCAGGATTGAAGAAGTATCAAGGGCCTAAATTTTCACAAGCCGAAGAGAAAATACTGATGTACCCTGTGTAACAATTTCAGCCTCAGATTCACTGTATTCTGGGATATATGATTCCTCCAATTCAAGGTTCCAGCCTCTTCCAGGATTCATCCCTAAACAGGACACCTGGGGATAATTGCTATATCTTGGGCTACAAAGGTCAAAATGAAATTTAGAAAGACATTAAAAATAGGGCATGGACTTTACTTTTGGTGGTACAAAATTCAGATCCCGAAGGTGAAATAGTGACACGTGTAAGTCCATACTAGTTTGTTATGTTGAACAGTCCTGAATTAAGTCACTGTGGGAAAAATATCATAAGTCCCAATTGGTGAAACCATTTATAATAAAATATATGGTGCTGGAAAGAGGACAGATGAGGCTACCTCAGTACCAAATTTTAGACACAGAGGAGTATTACTTTCAGAGATACCGCATAAACAGTATCAAGAATTTCTGCAGAAGAAATTGGAAAACTAGGGCGTCCTGTTCTGGGAGTTTTCCTCCACTGTTTTCAGAAAAGGAGTACATTGGACAGCTCGCCTTGAAGAGTTCTATATTTCTATCCAATAAGAATTTTTAAATTCCAAGTTTTGAAAATTTGGGTTTCTCTTACAAACCCTAGATCAACCAGATCCAGAACCAGGACAGACACCTCAAATCGGTAAGATCTAATATTTTGCTATTTACATTTGAGGTTCTCATTTCAAGATGACTAATCACACCAGCTTGATGACAAGCTTAGTGAAGCTGAAAACTTCTGAGCATGGAAGTATAGGATTTCATTGGTTCTTGAATAAAATGAATTGGACACCTACATAAGTGGAGAGGTTCCAGTTCTAGAGGGAGATGAGGCTAAAACCTTACACAAGAAGTACTTGGTCAAGGCCAAGAAGATCATTGCTGATTCAATCGAGGATCACCTTATACCACAAGTGTCTTCCCTAAAGAAACCTAAAGAGATGTTTGATTCCTTGACCAAGCTATTTTAAGGGAAGAACATAAATCAGAAGATGACTTCGATAAACCAGTTGAAGAATCTTAAGATCCAGAATGCTGAGACCATACAGTCATACTTTACAAGGGTCTCTCAAATCAAAGAACAACTTGAAGCAGTAGAAGAAGAAGTGGAGAATGCAAAAGTTGTGATAACCACCTTGAATGTCCTCCCAGGATCATGAGGAGTCATTCATTCGAGGAATGTGTTCTAGAAGGAAGTGATTACATTTAGCAGACTTTGGGAAGAGCACACACAAGATGAAGCTCGGCTCATAATAAGAGAAAGAGAAGATGGGAGAAATTGAAGATCAAGTGCTCACAATTCAAAGAAGATCCCTCAAATGATGAGGAATATGAAGGACTCAATTATTGAAGAACCTCTTATCCATCTGGTTATGAATGAAGAATATGTTGAAGCTGAAGGCTCAAGAAGGAGTCTACCCATGAAACAAATAAAGATAAGTATTCAATTGTAATTTAATGATATTGTTTTGTCATGCATTTGTTTATATTCAGTTGATGTATTATGCATGATAGAATGTTTGCATTAATGACAGTATACTACTAATATGCATGTGATGATTAAGTAGCTCATGGTGCTATACAACTATCCATTTCTACTTATCTAGAATGAAACCTCTTTGCTGACATATTGGATTAGTGCACAATATCAATGTTGTCCTGGTAGAGATGGAAGGCATCTAGAAAGTTTCCGTGAGATATGGATGAATGGTGTATTGGATAAAATAGTTGCATGATTATATCTCTATGCATAATAATTTACCATTATGAATATGCATTATGAAATGTTTCTAATCATACAACTAGTGCATCTGACTTGTAGGAAATATCGCGTACAATTTCCTACAAGAAAATAAGGATGAGACTTGTTTCTAAGAACAAGTGATGACAGCTCAAGAAAGAATCCAAGATGAAGAATAATATGACGATACTTTCAAATAAAGAAAGAGACCTCAGATACACTCCAGTTATGTGACACTGTTGAGCAACATCATTGATGCAAAGCCTTCTAGCTATGAAGAAGTAGCCAAGAAGAAAGGGAAGGAGAATACCAGTTCAAGAAGAATGATGTCTAGGATGCAGTATCAGGACCTGAAGGGAAGTTTGTAGTTCCATCATGCAGTAGATGGAAACATCATGGGATACAAGGAAAGATTCGTAGCATGAGGTTTCTCACAAAAAGAAGGCATAGACTATGAAGAGACATTTGCAGCCACTAGAAATACACATGACAGGCAGAATCATGTGTGCAAATGAAAGAAGGCCTTGTACAAGATCAGAAGGCACCCATGGGATAACACATACATGAGGATATTGAAGATCACCTAGAGTGACGAAGATTTTAACCTTAGCTACAAGGTTGAAGATGAAAGCCTATAGAAGATGGCAAGCTCACAGATGGGTGCGACAAGAAATTTTGAAAAAGTTCAAGATAGAGGATCTTGGTATCTAGTGATCCTAGATGGATACATAGAATATTAGTAGCATAGGAAGCTACTTGTCACTCCAGTTCATAATGTTTCAATATGTAGAGTATGAAAGGCAGAGGGAGAATGGTGCTCCACTTCAAAGGTAGTGACTATAGAAGATCCTGAGATTGGACATGATATGACAGGATGGACAGCTTACTGATGGCTCTAAGCTTTACTGAAAGTAAAGTGGATTCCAACCTTTACTTCAAGGTTGAAGGCAGAATACTAGTGATGCTCCTGCTATATGTCGATGACTTGTTCTTGATAGAAAAGAGAAACTCATTAAAATTGCAAGAAGTAAACTTGCTGCCGAGTTCGAGATGAAGGACTTGGATGTGATGCACTACTTTCTCGGCATGGAGGTGTGGTAGAATGCAGATGGAATCTCACTAGGACAAGGGAAGTATACAATAGAGATCCTAAAGAGGTTCGGGATGATGGGCTGCAAGGCCATGACCACACCTATGGCATCGAACCTGAAGCTATTGAGTGATGCTTCATCAGAGTTAGTTGATGCCATGATGTATCATCAAATGATTGGGTCATTGATGTACCTGACGAATATGAGACCAAATATTTTATTTTCCGTGAACACATTGAGCCAATTCCTGACAGATCTGAGACATGTTCACCTGATTGTTGCAAAGCATATTCTGAGGTACCTAAAGGGTACAGTTGATTATGGGCTCAAGTATGAGGCCAATCAGAAGATTAACCTGGAAGGTTATGTGGATTCGGATTGGGCAGGCAGTGCCATTGATAGGAAGAGCACTTCAGGGTGTTGCTTTAGTGTGGGATCAGGTGTGATCTCCTGGTTTAGTAGGAAGTAATCCCGTGTGGCACTAAGTATAGCCGAACCAGAGTATGTTGTAGCTTATTTGGCTAGTTGTGAGGTAGTGTGGCTGAGAAAGATACTGTCTGACTTATTTGATCTCCAGTTGGAGCCTACTTGTATATATTATGACAACCAGAGTTGTGTGAAGTTGTCGGAGAACCCAGTGTTCCATGACAAGTCGAAGCATATTGAGATCAAATATCACTATATCAGGGATATGGTGCATATAGGAGCAGTGAAGCTCCAATATGTTGTGATGCATGAGCAGATAGCTGATGTGTTGACCAAACCATTAGCTAGAGTGAATTTTGAGTACTTCAGGGAGAAGCTTGGTATTCTCCATATCAAGGTTCCCTCAAAAGGGAATTGATGTGTCCGTTATCCTTTCTGACATGGTGGAAGGTTGGGCTCCACATGGTCAAATGTAAGTGCAGAGATATTCTGATGTGATTGTGAGATGTGTTCCCACATGATCAGTGCAGAGACATTCTGATGTGATTGTGGGATGTGTTCCCACATTATCAGTGCAGAGACATTATGATGTGATTGTGGGATGTGTTCCCACATGATCAGTGCAGAGCCATTCTGATGTGATTGCGATATGTGTTCCCACATGATCAGATATAAGTGCAGAGCCATTCTGATGTGATTGTGAGATGTGTTCCCACATGATCAGATATAAGTGCAGATCCATTCTGATGTGATTGCAAGATGTGTTCCTGCATGATCAGATGTAAGTGCAGAGACTTTCTAACACGATGAGGTTGGATGTAAGTGCAGATCCTTTTAACAAGATGAGGTCAGATGTAAGTGCAGAGCCTTTCTGACAAGATGAGGTCAGATGTGAGTGTTGTGCCTTTCTGACATGGGTTTTGGATGTTTTCCTCCCATGGTTAGATGTGAGTGTTGGGCGTGCCTTTCTGACATGGTTCTTGGATGTGTTCCTCCCATGGTCAGATGTAAGTGTTGGGTGGGCCTTTCTGACATTGTTCATTCCATGGTCAGATATAAGTGTTGAAGATGATGAGACCTACATAGAGTCTAGGCCTACAACCAACATGAAAAAGGGTTGGCTCTGTAGAACTTCCTGTGACGAGTAGAATTGAGAGATAGCACCATTTGTTCGAGATAGAGGAAGTAGTTATGATGATCTAGTGATGATCCAGACTTTGATGATGATCCAGTGATGATCCAGCTTTGATGATGATCTATATTTGATGATGATCTAGTGATGATTCAGCTTTGATGATGATCCAGAGAAGAAGACTTGTGCTGATGAATTGTGTCAAGATAATACCTTCCTAGTTAAGAGGGAGTGTTGATGTATTTGTAACTTCGGAATGTATTCACTTGTATATCTTATATTATACCTCGATGCTCCTATAGAGAGAGTCATTAATATAATAAATTCATGTAAATTCAATGAGGTTAACCCTCCATTGTAAGTCGGGGCAATAGTCCCCACAATTGAGTTGAGGTTAACCCTCCTTGTTGATCAGGGGGATAAATTCCCCATAGATGTGGGGCACTGGGGTTATTAGACTCTCCTAGAGAAGTCAGCCTTGGTAAGTAATTGTTAAGTGAGGCCAACTTGTTGGAGTGGAAATAAAGTGAACGTAAGAATATAAATAGAAGTGAGGCTCTCCTCATTTCTACACACACACTCACTCAACTAGGGCGCATGAGTGAGAGAGGAGCTGGGATCAGAGAAAGAGACAACTGTTGTCAGAAGATCATCTTTGTGTTTTCGGGTTTTACTTTTGCTATTGGTGCTCATTTTATCTCTGAGGAAGTTGCGGGGTTTTATCCTTTATGGTTTCCCCGAGGAAAATTCGTTGTGTCTCTTGTCTCTTGTGATTATTGTTGTGCATGTTATTCTCTCAGAGAAGATCCTAAGATCATATTGCTTAAATGATAAAAATATAACAGAATTAAAACCCTTATGGTCACATCCCAAAACCATGTGAATTGGGTCGATCCTCCAGCTAAAGAAAATAGCGGTCATGATCATGATAAAATAAAAAAAACTAGAACCCATTACACCCTCTCAAAAACCAAGAGAGGAATGGACAACAATGATTAATAAGAACAATCACATTTTGTCACAATAATCTATGATGACAAAAACTAAAACTTAAATATATTCTAGAAATGTATTGTTTGCACTTGTTTATCCTCTCAATTCATTTGCATCTACTCATGTAAATTAGGTTGTATATGTTTTACTTGCAAAAAAAAGCATATCTCAATGGATTGGAATTTCTTAGACTATTTAGATTGACAGTTACTTCGAAGTATTGGTATGAGTTTCGGGAAGAAATTGGAAATGGCAATGGCAATTTGAGAGGTGGGAGGATTGACGGGGGTTTCAAGTTGTAGGGAACTTCATTTTCGGGAAGAGGGGATAGGGGCTTTATCCTATTCTGAAGACCAGGAGAACTGGTCTGGGGATGAGCGATCCCTCGAATGGTATGGAAATGCCCCCTGTTCAGAGCTCGGCCATGGAAACAGAGATAGATAAGGGTAAAAGGCCAATTTCTGATACCCAATTGGGGAAGGCTGGGGAAGGAACTAGTGGAACTGATAAAGAAATGTCGGCAAAGGAAGTGAACAGAAGAATGCAGCAATGTGTGCCAAAATTGAATACGGTTTCAAAGCTTCGGATCAAATCAGCTCAAATCAGGGAAGATATCAACTATATGAATGATGCTAGGATATTTAGACACTTTCCCTTTCTGTTTTTGATTCGCCGCGATCGCGCAAGGTGGACGGAAAAGAGCATACACAGCCAGGGAAGGCGATAGTCTGAGACTAAAATAGTAAATATCTAATAATAAAATTGATAAAATATGAGAGATTTAAAAATAAATAAAACAAATCCGTCACTGTAACATTATACCTTCAGATTTTCTGAAATGGGTGTTTCTGGAACAAACAGAAATAGTTTTCGATGAAACAAAAACTATTTCCCAATGGAAAAGACACTTTGGATGCAATGGAATAGCTCCCATAGGCCACAAATGAACAAAAAATCTAGAACCAGAAACCCTTTCAAAGTTTCAGCAACATCGGTTCCAGATCTTGATCAAAACTGAAAGCAGCTCTTCATAAACGCTCTGATACCATGTTCGGGTACACAGGGTACTCCCAAAAGACTGAACACCTAGAGCAACTACTTCACGCAAATGAATCATAGATCAATACACCGATGTTTGTCACATGGTTAAAACCCTCGAGAGGGAAACAGTCCATGACCCCAGCGAAATAGCTACTTGGAGCAATTTATTATGCAAAAAGAAAGAAAGTTACATGAGCTTCTCATAATCGATCAACTAGCCAAGGACCCTCCATGCTCTTTAAATAGAGATCATGGACCAATCAAGTGTTAAGCCATAGATTAATGGTAGGTATGATCTAAGAGAAGTTGAACCATCGGATCACTCTATGTCTAGAACATATCATGACCATCGGATTAGAATATTTACAGATTCATACTAATGCATACTAAAGAAACACACTTTTACCTAACAAATATATTACACAAGTTGATCTTAACTAACTCCTAAGTGTCTAAATATCCTAAAATCCTTCATATAGTTGATATCTTCCCTGATTCATGCTGATTTGATCTGAAACTTTGGAACCGTCTTCGATTTTGGCACACATTGCCCCATTCTTCTGTTCACTTCCTTTGCTGACATTTCTTTATTAGTTCCACTAGTTCCTTCCCCAGCCTTCCCTAATTGGGTATCATAAATTGGCCTTTTACCCTTATCTATCTCTGTTTCCATGGATGAGCTCTGAATAGGGGGCATTGCCGCACCGTCCGAGGGCTCGCTCATCCCCAGACCAGTTCTCGTGGTCTTTGGAATAGGATAAAGCCCCTGTCCCCTCTTCCCGAAAATGAATTTCCCTACAGCTTGAAACTCCCGTCAATCCTCCCACCTCTCAAATCGCCATTGCCATTTCCAATTTCTTCCCAAAACTCATACCAATACTTCGATGTAACTGTCAATCTAAATAGTCTAAGAAATTGCAATCCATTGAGATATGTTTTTTTTTTGCAAGTAAAAAATATACAACCTAATTTACATGAGTAGATGCAAATGAATTGAGAGGATAAACAAGTGCAAACAATACATTTCTAGAATATATTTAAGTTTTAGTTTTTGTCATCATAGATTATTGTGACAAAATGTGATTGGTCTTCTTAATCATTGTTGTCCATTCCTTTCTTGGTTTTTGAGAGGATGTAATGGGTTCTAGTTTTTTTTCTTTTATCACGATCATGACCGCTATTTTCTTTAGCTGGAGGATCGACCCAATTCACATGGTTTTGGGATGTGACCATAATGGTTTTAACTCTGTTATATTTTTATCATTTAAGCAATATGATCTTAGGATCTTATCTAAGAGAATAACATGCAAAACAATAATCACAAGAGACAAGAGACACAAAGAATTTTCCTTGGGGAAACCATAAAGGAGAAAACCCCGCAACTTCCTCAGAGATAGAATGAGCACCAATAACAAAAGTAAAACCTGAAAACACAAAGATGATCTTCTGACAGCAGTGGTCTCTTTCTCTGATCCTAGCTCCTTCTCTCTCACTCATGCACCCCAATTGAGTGAGTGTGTGTGTAGAAATGAGGAGAGCCTCACTTCTATTTATATTCTTCCTTTCACTTTATTTAGACACAGCGAATCAGAAACAATGAGAAAACTTGAAAACATAGACTTTCTGGGTAAGCTAATCAAGATCTAACCCTGCCCATAGAGTGGAAATTTTTTGTTTTGTTTTTTGTTTTTCGTTTTTTTTATGTTTTGCAGAAAAAAAAAGGCAAGCACGAAGAACGAGAGAGGAGTTAAAAAAAAAAAAACCCCTCCCTCTTTCCATTCTTTTACGTACCTTTTAAACTTAGCTCACTTGGTTCAAAGTTGCTTTCTTCCTTAATAGGTCTTGAGTTCAAGTCTTATTAAGTTACTTTTAGTGCATGCAATTTCTCTTTTCAAGTTACTTTATTGTAAAAGTACATCTCACATAAATAAAATAAAATAAAAAGTGAGTCACTTAAGTCTTTTAATTTGTTGCGGCACTATTTAAAAGTAACATTATTGTAAAAGTGAACATCATTTATTTTACAAAAGTGATTCACTTTAAAAAAAACAACTTTCTTGTAAATGATTATCAAAGGTTCATCTTGGGAAGAAGGGGGTTCTTTTTTTTAGTTGGTCAAGTTAATATTTCTCACGTCACTATTGGGGACATCTTCAACATTTTCTTTGATCAAGCATAGTTTCATCATCCAGAATCAGTTTTCAGTGTCGTTTTTTTAAACCGCATATTTTTTCAAGCTCTTTGCATCCAGACAGTTAGTTTCTGTTCTTTTAACCATTATTTTACAGTATGGCCACCCCTTGTGACATTATACTTACAAGTTCTAACTATTTCTCATGGAAATCTCGTCTAGATGATGTTCTATGAAGCAGGGGACTTTTCAGAATAACCTCAGGGAAAGAAACAAAACCCACTGATGATGATAAGAAAATTAAATGGGCAAATAGATGTGATGAATCTCGTGGATTGATTGGGATGTCAATCTCTACTGATTTGCGATTCCACATATCTGGAATTGATGAACCTGGTAAAGCTTGGGAAAAGTTGGAATCTGTGTTTAGTAAACACAATGAAATCCGAGGTCATCAACTTGAGAATGAGTTGATTGCTTTGAATCCAAGTGACTTTTCATGCATTCAAGACTATTTATCTACGTATAAAACTCTTAGACTCTTATGTGAAGAATGCAAGATTAAGAAAGAAAACAAACAATGTATTTATCATATTCTTTCCAAACTTGGACCTGCATATTTTGTTTTTGTATCTACATTCTAATCCATGAAAGAATCCTTGACTACAACTAGTTATCAAGAGCCTAGTCTTGAATCCTTTTGTGATTCCTTAATTAGAGAGCAAGATAAGCTCATTCATCTTGGAATAATTAACAATGCAGATACATCTGGGAAAGCCTTATTGTCCCAACAGAAAGAAAAATCTAAGCCTCCCAAGAAACAGAATTTTCACAATAGTAAGTTGTTACCACCTAAGTTGTACTTAGTGGTTTTTTATCAAGTGAGCCTGGTGAACCGGACAAGGATAACTTGTTCGGACTTCAGAAGACCTTCAGTCTTGCTTTTGGGAAACTTTGTTGTACTATATCACATGTTCATACCCCCATGGGGGAATTGTAATCAATGTTCTAGCATGATAGTGTCTGTAAAAGACTCGGTCTCTTAGATTTTATTCGTTAATCCGATCAGCACAGGGTGTTTTTTCCCTTGGTTATTATTGGTTGTTGAATAAATGACTGATAATTTCTGAGTTTTTCACTCCATACCTCCAAATTTGGGGTGGTCGGCTTGGCATTTAAGCCTATTGAGGTTATTAGAGTCTATGTGTCAATGTATAAACATGCTAGGCATCATGGTCGAGTCATATGAACATGTCTAAGTCCCCCTAGGTTTTTTCAATTTTTTTAATTTTTAAAAAAATTTCAGTGTTTTTTATTAAAATTTAATTTTTCCAAAACTTAGGCTATTTTTTAATAGTTTAATTGGGAAAATTGGTTTTGTAATAAAAGTGGGATCGGAAGTCAGATTCAGTCATGTAGGTGCTCATTTTCAAGCTAAGAGCACCCAGTAAACCTATAGACCCACTATTTCCTAGTTTTGAGTGATTTTCCATCATTCAGGTCAGAAAGCCCCAAAAAACCATTTATTGATTATTTTAATTAATAAATTGATGAATAATGGAGCAAATCCAAAATCCTAGATTAGTGGATTCCCAGTCGATTTGATTGAAAACAGTCAGATCTGAACCAAATTGATTCGATCTGACAAATCCTTGACTGAAGGAGGTGATCTGGACAGATTCAGAGTTGATCTTCAACATCCTTTATGGGGAATTACGCCCTCTCTCTCTCCTCCACACTTGTGGACTCTCCTGGAAGCTTTGTGGATTGATGTGTTAGTCTGTGGAGTGATGTTTCAGTCTGTGGGTTGATGTGTCAGCTCAATCAGCCCCCCGATTGACAGGTAGGCTCAATTTGGCTTCAGATAAGCATTGATTGACTCTCCTTCAGCTGTAGTGGTTTGTCTCCTTGGGATTTGCACCCCCCTAGGCTGGATCTCCTGTTTTTTGTATAAATAAAGCTCAGGTTGCCTCTTCCAAGCTAGTTAGAGTTGGATTGAGGAGCCATTGCTGTTGTAATATTGTGTAATATCTTTTGCTATTGGAATAAAGTGAAGCTTTGGAGGAAAGACGGTGTCATGTCATTGTATGTGTGGATGAGCATTTCCATGTTTTACTAAGGTAACCTGTATCTATGTTCATAATTTGATGATTGTTTGTGGATTCATTGCTAAGATTGATAATAATTTTATTATAATATTGATAGGAAAGGAGTTTGTTAATAAGTTTATTGGCCATCTCTTTCCTTTTTGATGCATGTTTAGAGATCTAGATTCAGCATGTTTTATAAGTTTATATGCATGTTATTATCAAATCTCTATGTATGTATTAACCGGATCTCACAATTATTTTGGCAAGTCTTTGGATCCGGTTGTAGGTTCCTAGCTTGGAGAGGATGCTGATCTAGTTTGCTTCTTCACTCTCTTCCTCCTTCAAATTTTTCTAAAATCAATCCGGTTACTTGTTTTGCAACTTTAAATTTGTTTAGATATATAAATTTCAGAGTTCATATTACATAGATCTTTCTGCCTTAAAGCTCAATAAACTAGATCTCATTCCTAAAGAAAATTTACAAGCATTCTAGATCTAGTTTTAGGGAAAATTTTCATTTTTCAATGCTGTGAAAGTAGATCTAAAACTTGTTGAATGCATGGTTGTTTCCTTAGAATCTAAAAATTCATATTCAGTAATTTAAGTGCTTCATATTGGCTGCACCAAAATCAGGAAAAGATCCCAAGGAAAGCTTGGTTCTTTTTCTGCTTCATTAAAAACTAGTTTTAACTTAGAATTTTTGGGTAAAAGGTTTGTTCATCCAAAAGTACTTACAAAGTACTTTTAGTCATATTTAACTGTGATAAAATTGCTGGGTTTTAGTAGGTGTAATATAAAAGAGGAGGAGGCGCTGTCCGGAAAGCATTTTTGGACCATTCGAAACCCCCTAGGGGGTCCCCATCTTCCATAAATTTCAAATTTTTGCAATTTGTAAACCTTTGGTCTCATTCCATATAAGGACCAAGTGAACTAATTTCAGTTTTATGATATTGTAATTGCTGCTAATAAAAAGAAAAATCTTTTCGAATAGGCTCTTTCGAGCCTATTCACCATCCCCCCTGGGGGGATTTGCGTCTGTGTCATTTTTTACTTTTTGTTCATCTTTTTTGAATTTAGTGTAGTTGTAATCTGCAGGGTAGTATACTTTGACTTATAATCATTTCCATATTCCATATCTGGTGGTTTCAAAGTAATTTTAATACTTACCCCACGAGCCTCCATTTGAACCGAAAGGTGAAGAAAGGGTCGTGGTAGTCTAATTATAAAATTGTGGTTTACTGATCTGTTTATGCTTCACCTGCTATCATCATTTTTTTCGTTAGTCATAATAAAATTAACCCCTCCTTGATTCCCCGATTGAGATCCACTTCGATCGAAAGAGGTTCCTGGAGGGCTTTCTTTTTAACAAGAGCACCTCTCTTAAAATTTACTAAAAATAACAAAGAATCCGGTGTGTATACTTTGTACTTGGATGTGGTTCATCCGATCAGTCAAGCTGCATCAAAATCACTTGAGTGACTAGATTAATTAGTCTTCACCTCCCAAATTGACAAACCATCAGGAGAAAATCTAACGCCTCGAACAAACTGTAAGCGGTGGAAAAATACCCAAATGAGTGGGAACAACTGGAAAGTGACCTCGAGGCGCTGATCTCTATCACACCCTAATGGGTGCATTATGAACAATATTCTTCGAGACTCTATTCCAGCCCACAAACACCTTGCGAGTAGCCGTTAAAGTTCACTTTTGGACATACTCCAAGTACCCCTCGGGTATATCTGGAGTCCCCTTTTCGCCTAATTTAATTTATTCACATTTCACATTAATTTAAAATCTACCAAGAGACATTTGAAAAATATTCATTCAAGTGCATGCAAGCACATTATTTTCACTGTTGACTCCATTTAAGGCACTGGTGATTTATTTTGATCAATTCTTTCGATTATATATATATATATATTGAGTGTCATTACTGTGCTTATATGCTTTAAATCTTGCATCTTGTTATCTTTTGTTTCCACCGGTTAATTTCAAAACTCCTAAACAACTTAATCAATGTAACACCATCACACTAAGTAATTAGCCTTATTAATTTAATAGGGTCTACCCGCCTTGGCTTCATTATGAGTTGAGCCTAAATGGAGGAGTCAAGAACAAGGTGACATCCTTGACTCGAGACTTGTCCCCAATGACACACCGAGTGGATGGAATATTTCTACCACGTAACCCAAGTGTGTGAAAGGCAGCAACATAAGCCAAACAACAAGGGTCCCAAACCCTCTCAGTCAGCTCCTTCTTTAAAAAATGACAAAGAATCCAAGCCAAAAGGAAAGAAGACTGAGCATCATTGCAATTTTTGTGGGAAAGATAATCATGATGAATCTAAGTGTTTCAAGAAGATGGCAACCTTGGAAGCAGCAATGAAGAAGCACCACATTAGCTTAGATTCGTCTTCAGAATCTACCTCTCATGGACATGCACTTTGTGCTTCTGGTTACTCTTACACTGCATCTTCTTCTTCTACTTCAAATGAATGGCTCGTTTATTCTGGAGCATCTTATCATATGGCTAAGGATCAAGCCATCTTTTCTACTATGCATGAATGTAACACCAAGAAAATATGTGTTGGTGATGATATATCTCTAAGTGTTGTAGGATCTTGAACAATTCCAGTAGAAAATGGTCATTTCGGTGATGTACTATGTGTTCCAAAAATTTCCTACAATTTGTTATCAGTCTATCGAATTACTCATTCGGGTGAAGGTAAAACTGTGACGTTTACCCCTCACCAAGTTGTAATCAAGGATTTTAAAAATCCTCAAAATTTTTTTGCTACTGGAACTGTTGATGATATTACCAGGTTGTACAAATTTAACAACTTTGGGTCATCACCTTTTCCTTCAGTTTTTGTTGCTCATAGTGATAACTTGAGCAAACTTTGGCATGAGAGATTTGATCACTTAAATTATTGTTCATTGCAACAACTATGTAAAGACAATATGGTGACGGGTTTTCCAATGGTATCTTGCAAGGATGGTGTTTGTTCCGGTTTTGTACTCAGAAAACATCATCGGGACAATTTTGAAAAACATGCCTCTTGGAACGCTTCAATTCCCTTGGAGCTTGTGCATAGTGACTTGTGTGGCCCTCTTCCATCTGCTTCCTTTTCTGGTTTCAAATATTTCTTAACTTCCATTGATGACTACTCCAAACGCACTTGGGTTTACTTCCTAAAAGTTAAAAGCAAAGTATTTAACATGTTCTTGGCCTACAAGGCCCTTGTTGAAAAACAATCTAGTCATCAAATTATTAAGTTAAGATCTGACAATGGAGGAGAATATGTTAACAACAAGTTCACTACTTTTTGTGCTAAACAAGGAATCCAACAACAGCACAGTGTTCCATATACACCAAAACAAAATGGTGTAGCTGAACGAAAGAACCACACTTTAAAAGAAATGGATAATTGTATGATCTAATCTAAGGGACGAAGTCTTCAATATTGGGCTAAGGCCATAAATTGTGCAAATTACATAGTTAATCACACACCCACTAAAGTTTTACAAGCTATAACACTGGAAGAAGCATGGAGTAAAATTAAACTAGATGTAAGTCACTTTCGTGTGTTTGGTTGTGAAGCATGGGCTCACATTCTGGATGAAAAACGGTAAGCATTGCAGCCTAAAAGTGAAAAGTGCATATTTGTTGGATATTCAAAAGATGCAAAAGGTTATAGACTTCTTCAGCCACATTCTCATGATATAATCATTAGAAGAGATATTAAATTTGATGAAAATCTCTTGGCCTGTGAGCCTAACTTGGCAAGTGTGCCATCTTTGGCCTGTGAGCCTAACTTGGCGAGTGTGCCATCTTTGGCCTGGGAGCCTGATTCGACGATTGTGCCTTCTTCTTCTTCTTCCATCTTCCTTGACAGGTTTCCAACTCTAGTTTCTAATGATGACAGTGAGGATGAAAATCCACCTCCGCCTGCTCATGTTCCTCCAGTTGCACCAGCAACAATTATTCCTCAATGGGTCCGTTCAACATGTGAAGCAGCTGGTGATCTTGCCGATGATCCTAGAGATCAACGTTGAACACGTTCTCAGTTTCAGCGAGCCTCTTCTCTTTTGGCTCAAGTTTTCGAGAATCATGATCCATAAACTTTTTTAGAAGCTTCAGGAAATCCAGATTGGGATGCAGCTATGGATGAAGAAAATCGTTCCTTAATGGCGAACGATACTTGGGATCTTGTTCCTCTTCCAAAAGGAAGAAAACTTGTCAGATGTAAATGGGTATACAAAAATAAGTATGCATTAGATGTAAGTGTTGAAATACTTAAGGAAATGTTAGTTGCCAAAGTTTTTTCCCAAGTTGAAGGGATTGACTATAATGAAACCTTTGCTCCTGTCGCAAAAATGAATTCCATCTGCCTTGTTCTTTCCCTTGCCACCTTACATAACTAGGAAGTCCATCAAATGGATGTCAAGTTTGTCTTTTTACATGGTGATTTATAGGAGGAAATTTACATGGAACAACCTCCTGTATATGTTCAGGATAAATCTAGCCTTGTTTATCTCCGTAAGAAATCCTTATATGGCCTTAAGCAAGCTCCTAGAGCTTGGTATGCCAAAATGGATAGCTTTCTCCTTGAAACTGGTTTTTCTAGATGCCATTCTGACCCCAATGTCTATACCAAGAAAGTAGGAAACCATATCATCATACTTGTTCTTTATGTTTATGATCGTATCCTTACTGGTAGTGACCCTAAACTTATAACCCATGTGAAATCTAGTCTTAAGCAAAAAATTGAAATGTCAAACTTAGGACATTTGCATTATTTTCTTGGTCTCCAAGTCTTGCAAACAAAAGAATGAATCTTTCTTTCCCAGTCTAAGTATGCTTGTGACCTTCTTCATCGCTTCCACGTGGAAGATTGTAAACCAGCCCCTTCTCCCTTCCAGTCTGGAGTCAAACTTTCTTCCACTTGTACTTCCCCTGAAGTAGATGCCACATTGTATCGCCAGCTTGTTGGTAGTCTCTTATACTTGACTCATTCTCGTCCTGACCTTTCCTTTGTCGTTGGTCGTGTTGACCGTTATATGCAAACACCTCATGAAAGTCAGTGGAAAGCAGCAAAAAGAATACTTCAATATATTCAAGGTACAATTCAGTTTGGGATTCATTACAGTACAAGGGGGGAACCTTTGTTGGTTGGTTTCACTGATTCATATTGGGGCGACGATCCTAATGATCGAAATTCTACTACAGGTTATGTTTTCAGTCTGGGATCTGGACCTGTCACTTGGGATTGTAAGAAACAACAAGCTCTTGCTCTTTCTTCAACAGAAGTAGAATATTGAGCAGCAGTTAATGCCAGTCAGGAAGCTTTATGGCTTCAACAGATATTTTTAGAGTTTGGATTCGAGTAGAAGCATCCTACTCCACTTTGGTGTGACAATCAAAGTTCCATAAAGCTTGCCAAATATCCAGTTCTACATCAGTGCAGAAAACAAATTGAGCTACACATGCACTTCATCAGAAATCTTGTTCATGATCATGTTATTAAAGTGCTCTATTTCCCTACATATGATCAAGTTGTAGACATCTTCACCAAGTCTCTTACAAAAGCGAAGTTTTCTAAAATCCGGTCTATGTTAGGAGTTCAGGAATGTGTCCTTAAGGGGGGATAGGCTCTAATGCCTCCTTCCTTCTCCTAATAGTGTCACTTTTGTAAATCCTTCAATCCTATCCCAAGTTGTTCTTAAGGGGAGATGTTAGGATATTTAGACACTTAAGAGTTAGTTAATATCAACTTATGTAATATATCCAATAGGTACAAGTGTGTTTCTTTAGTATGCATTAGTATGCATTTGTAAATATTCTAATTCGATGATCACGATATGTTCTAGACATAGAGTGATCCTACGGTTCAACTTCTCTTAGATCATACCTACCATTGATCTGTGGCTTAACACCCGATTGGTCCATGATCTCTATTTAAAGAGCATGGAGGGTCCTTGGCTAGTTGATCGATTATGAGAATCTCATGTAACTTTCTTTCTTTTTGCATAATAAATTGCTCCAAGTAGCTATTTGGCTGGGGTCATGGACTGTTTCCCTCTCAAGGGTTTTAACCACGTGACAAACATCGATGTATTGATCTGTGATTCATTTGTGTGAAGTGGTTGCTCTAGGTGTTTGGTCTTTTGGGAGTAACCTGTGTACCCGAACAAAGGAAAAAGCACTCATAGGGAAGTTTGTAGGGATCTGGCCAATGGAGAAAACCTTAATGTGGTGGATAAACACCACCTGGAAACCTCAAGTCCATTATGACCTACAATTGGGAGAAAATGGATTCTTTACGGTTACCTTTTTTAATGAGGACGACATACTAGAATCTTTGAAAGCGGGCCTATTTAGTGAGATCATGGAAATAAAGATTCAATCCAGACAAGGAAAATCTTGCAATAGCCCCGGTATGGATCAGAATGTACTCCCTACCGACGGAACATTGGTCAGAAGAAATTCTAATAGAAATTGGGAACATCCTAGGAAATTTTGTAAAAGTCTCCGAGCAAACTCGATAGAGAAGGTACACCTCCTATGCCTGGATCTGCATATATCAAAGGATCTCCTAGATGGAATAGATCTAACATGGGAGGATGAGGATTGGTTTCAGGAAATAGATTATGAACAAATACCGTTCAGATGCAGGAGATGTCATGAACACGAGCACCTGTTCAGAGATTGCCTAGAGAACAAAAAACCAGAAGGAATTAAAGATCAAGAAAATCAAGAGTCTGGGGGGTTTACCTATGTCCAAAATAAGAAAAGATCATCCAAGAAGTCCACCGGCCTCGAAATCTTTAAGAAAGTTCAAACGCAAAACAGGTTCGAAGTCCTCCAAGAAACTCAAGGACTTAATATACAGCAGAAGGAGATTTTAGACATGGATACAAGTATAAAGAACCAACATCAGTAGAACCAGGATACTTCTCTAAGCCAGAAAAATCCAGTAACGGACCAACCCCAGCAACCCCGAGAAATGGATCCAATCTCAAAGATCCAAATCCATGAAGAACATCAGAAAATCATGGAAGAGAATAAAAGACTCAAGAGGTGGAAGAGGAAGACATGGAGATAGGAGATTTGGACCTGGTGGGGCTGGAAACAGTTAGCTCAATGAAGATCCCTGAGAAGATAATTCCATAACAAGTTACCTTACTGGAAAAGGTGGTAATCAAATCCAAATCAATGAAGTTTCTAGGGGTCTCGATGGAATCCCTCAAAGATCCCGAGGGAAAAAGGACAGTTAAGAAATAGACCCGAGGTAGACATAGTAACGTTCAAAGAATCCAAATGGTTGGAGCTCAACTGGTGGCTTCAAGGCAATATCCTACCATAGATGCATCCCTCTCTCCCTCAAATAAATAAGTTTCCAATGCAGATCACATCCTCGAATATAAGAGGTTGTATCAACACATTGAAGATCTGTCTTCTAAGGAGAAAGATTGAACTGGAAAATCCAGGAGTGATTTTTCTGCAAGAAACAAAATGTTTAGAGACCAAATTGAAGAGCATAGGAGGAAAAAATTGGAAAGGATGTGAGACCATAGCAGTGGACGCTAATAAGGCAGTTGGAGGTATTGTAATTCTATGGAATACAAAAGAGGTATCTCTCTATAACTTCTCTGCAACTCATCATTCTCTTTCTGTAGCCTTCCACATCTTAGGCACCTATATACAAGGATTCATGACCAATGTGTACGATCCTCCACAGGCAGAGCAGAAAATGCATTTTCTGGACTCCCTAAGGATGATTAACGGTATGACGGAAGGAAAAATCTAGATCATTGGAGGGGACTTCAACCTGATAAGGAATCTAGAAGAAAAGAAAGGTGGGATAAGACAGCTAAACCCCATAAATTATTATTTTAATGAAGTGATAGATAACCTTGAATTGATAGATGTAAGAACAAATAATGACACCTTTACTTGAAACAATAAAAGGACGTGAGACAGGGGCATATCATGTCGTTTAGACCACTTTTTGGTGTCAGAGTCCATCATGATGAACGAGGGAGAGTTGCAGGTTTCGGTCCTTCCATCATCCGGATCAGACCACTAGCCTATCAAGATTGAATGGGAAAATGTGGGGACTAACCTTCGCAGACCTTTTCGCTTTGAAAATTTTTGGCTGCTCCAACCCGACTTCCCAGGAAAATTAAAAGAATGGTGGGAAGAAACCCCAACCATTAGAGGAACAAGGATGTGCCAGTTCCAACAAAAGCTCAAAATCCTTAAGTCAAAAATCAAGAAATGGAACAAATATTCTTTTGGTAACATATTCTAGGCCAAAGCGGAGCTGGACAACAAAATAAAAGAGGTACAAACCAAAGGAATATAGTCAGGTTTCATGGCGGATATTCGTGAGAAGGAAAGATCCCTGATCCAGGAATTCAGCTAAAGAGAACATCAGGAAGAAATATTTTGGAACCAGAAATATAGAGTGAAATGGATCCAACAAGGAGAATGAAATACAAGTTTCTTCCACAAAGCATCCATCCACCACCACCAAAGAAACAGTCTGACAAGACTGAGAATGGAAGAAGTTCACATTGCCGAAACTCAGGAAGATCTAGAACTAACCCTGGACTCCTTTTTTTCCAATGTTTTGGAGGAACCAGATGGGGATAGGGAGGATTCCCAAAGGGAGGTCCTGAGGCACATCTCCCAAGTCATTATTGAATATCATAACCTTCTACTATTGAAACCTATATATATGGACTAAGTCGAGGAGGCGGTCAAGTAGATGGAAAAGGATAAAGCTCCGGGACCTGATGGATTCACCACCAACTTCTTCCATGCATGCTGGGATTGGCTGAAAGAGGAAGTCTAGGCATTGGTGGAGGACTCTAGGAAGACGGGTAATATTTTGAAAGCTCTAAATGTAGCCTTCTTGACACTTATCCCTAAAGAGTCAAGAACGGAATGCCTTGGGAAGCTCAGACCGATAGCCCTTTGCAATGTCATTTACAAAATTATCTCCAAAATCATTGCTAACAGGTTGCACCCTCTATTCCCCCTAATAAAATATCCATAGCAAGCGGGGTTCGTTGAAGATAGACAAATTTTGGATGTTATCATCTTAATCCATGAAACCATCCACTCAGTCAAAATCGGGAAAATTCCAGGTATGCTTATGAAGCTAGATTTATCTAAAGCTTATGACAAACTAAACTGACAATTCTTAACAGGGATGCTCAAGGCTTTCAGATTTTCTGATAAATGGATTGGGTGGGTCATGAATTTGGTCTCTTTGGCCTTCTTCTCCATTTTAGTTAATGGCTCCCCATCCTCGCCCTTCCATAGCTCTTGTGGTATCAGACAGGGTGACCCTCTGTCCCCTTTTTTGTTCATTATAGTAGCGGAAGGACTTGACAGAATGCTCAAGAACCTTCGCTTGGAGAATAAGATCAAAGGGCTATCCATTACTGAGTAGCATGATCCTCAAACTCATCAATAGTTTGTCGATGATACGATGCTTATGGGGTCGTCCATGGTCCAGGAGGCTTGAGGCATCAAAGAGGGGCTAGATACCATCCTGGAATCCAGTGGACTAGAAATCAATAAGGCAAAATCCCAGGTGTACTTCTTCAACACACCGAAACTAACGAAAAGGAATATTTTAAGAATTTTGGGCTTCTTTGAGGGCAGGATTCCCTCCAAATATTTGGGAGGTCTGCTTGCTGAATTGACCATTAGACAGGTCTCATGGAAGGATCTTCTAGACAAAATCAAGTAGAAACTCACCCTGTGTACATTTAGAGCCCTTAACTTCCCAAGCAGACTTATCCTGGTTAAGTATGTCCTCCAGGCGATGCCTCTTTATCTTTTCTTAGTTCTAGCGGCTCCAAAATCTATGATTAATCATATCAGGAATATCCAAAGGAACTTTTTGTGGGGAGGAGATGACAACCACAAGAAATGGCCATTGGTAGACTGGAAAATAGTTTGCAAACCTAAAAATGTGGGAGGATTAGGCCTTTGAGGCCCGCTAGATACCAACAAAACTATGGGAGCAAAGATTTGGTAGAAATGGGTAACATATGAGGAAGAACCCTAGGAGAATATTTCACATGCCAAGTATTCTCATCATTGGCCAAAACAAATGTTGATACGATTTGGAGAATACTTCTCGGGTTCCAGTATCTGGAAATCGGCCCAGGAAAATCAAAACCTCATCCAAAGACACATTTTTGGGGAGGTAAGAGATGCAAGCTCAGCTCGGTTTGTCAACGAGGCTTGGAACCAAGAACATTGTATCAAAAATTGGGATGACATTCCGACTCTTAAATCCTATATTTAGCTCAGTAGGGTAAAGACAGTGAAGGAATTATGGGACCATGGGTCCATTGACAAGTTGTTCAAGACTTGGAAAAGGAAAGATTAGTGGCAAAATATGGCACTATCAGATTACATTGAAGACTTCTACACGGACCTCTGTTCCAGGAAGATCCCTTGGCATGAGGGTCCAGACAAAATTTGGTGGGGATACTCCAATCTTGGAATATTCAACATAAAAGAAGCTATAGGGGTGTTGAATGAAACTCACAGGCAGGAAAAGGAAGCCAAATGGAGGAAAATATGGGGAGGGAAGTGGTGGCCCAAGATTACAGCTTTATGTTGGCTCATTCTCAGATGCAGAATCCTCACATGGGATAACATTTAAGTCCGGGGGATATCAAAACCTTCAAGGTGCATTCTATGTGAAAACAACATTGAAACTATAAATCATCTGCTGGACGAATGCCCAATAGCTACTGTGATATGGGAAAGAGGAACTGGATTGTTCAAATCAAATTGCAGACACATTGGAAGACCTAATATAACTATAGCTGAGTGGCCAAAGAATATATACAAAAATAAAATTGTGAGCAGAATATGGGATCTATTCTTGGGCTTTGTGGTCTGGGAAATTTGGAAAACCCAAAACCTTAAAATTTTTGAAAACAAAAAGCATCGAGTTGAAGAAATATAGGCAACTCTGGTTTCACATTTAAAAGAAACTTTAACTCTCACTGCTTTGTCACAGGAGGATTTAGAAGTAGATGCAACATAAAACCAAATCCTTCAGGGTCTGGGAATAAGACAGTTACCTCTAAACAATTCTCATATCAGCAAAGAGATCAAGCAAATGAGCAGTGCTAAGTCTTGGAAAAAACCTTCGATCGACGGCTTCAAGATGAACTTCGACGAGGCCACAAAAGGAAACACGTGCCCTGCTAGTTTTGGTGGAGCGATAAGGGAACCTCAGGGAAAAATACTCAGTTTCTACTGGGGAAGCCTTGGCTCATGCTCCAATAATATAGTGGAGCCCGAAGGCCTCTTAAATAGGGTGGCATGGGTGATACAGAACCAGTGAACCCCACTGATCAAAGAGGGGGACTCGCTGGTGATAATAAACATAGCCAGAAGGTTGATGAATGGAGCATCCATAAGTCAGGTTTCTAGGAATTGGAGGTGGCAAGGTAGGCATTCAATGCTCAGAAGATGGTTAAGGGACACTCCTACACTCCTGTTCTCACATGTAAAATGATCAAGGAATAGGGTGGCAGACGCTCTTGAAAATGAAGGGGTTGGCAAGGAGATCTCCTTCCATGCAGAGGACTGCGTAGATAAAAGGGATAGGCCGCTATGGGAAAAATGTGAAGAGTTGGAAGGGTTCAATGCCAGATGGAATGACGTTGGTTAGCCTCATCAACCATCCAATCCTCATCCCCCTAGGAAGGATAGTTGCACTCACTTTAAACCTCCTTCCTTTTCGCATGTATCGTCCTTCCTCACACGTGGCCCACCTTCCCTCTCGGGTCAGCCTTTGGATGGATACATGATTTGGCATGCAGAAGGCCCTCTCCCCGCCTCCTTGGTAGTTGCGAGGGAAGACGATGAGATGCCTCCTCTAGCTGGAATTTATTCCTTGCATTTTTTGGATGAGGCAAGGACAGATGGGAAGCAAGGGAATAACTAGAAAGGGGTGGGTGGCATGATCACTCGAGGCAAGGTGGCAAATCTGGTGTCAGGCCCTCACTTATAAAACCACCCTCGTTCATGCTTGCGAGGTATGACAAGGTCCCAAGGTACAGTTCTTTTAAGATCATCGGTGGAATATTTCGAGTCTTGGTACTCGGCCTGCCATTTTTAGCAAGTCACACTCCAGGCGGCCTTTAATGGAGGTTAAGATGGCCAATCTCATGCACGAAGAGGAAGATTGGATCAAGTCCAAAACGATTTAGAGATGTAAGGAATATGTTTCACAAGGCATGAAATGGAAACAACCACCAAAATAGAGGAGGGATTGTTACATCATCCATGTGAAAGGAATGGCTATTTATTCATCTCAGGAGGGCGAGATGAGCACCATAGTTGAGCACTTCTTGGTTCTTGATTTTGCGAAGGTTATCTGTTTTTTCCAACTTCGGCTCAAAATGGATCAGCAAGGGAGGGGGAGGTGCAGCCAGGGATAGAGGGGAAGAATGGTAGGGGGTAATCCCCCCTAGGCTAGCTCCTTGAGCAATAATCCACCAATTGAAGAAGGCCCTATCCCCCTGGTGTTTAACTTGGGTTCTCAATACATGGCCGAAACCCCGGGAAGGGTCGAAGCCATCATTGTTGTTAAGGAAGTGGATATAGTTTGAGAATATGAGACCCACCAGGGTCAGCCTATTATATTTTCCCATTCTGGACCAGGCATATCCTGCTAGCTAGGGATGCTCAAGCAAATATGCAACTGGCTCATGGTATTCGAGAAGCCCTTTCATTAATCATACATGGGCAGAAAGAGTCAGCTGCAGGCTTCATATTGTTGGAAACCATGGCGGGTGAGCTGATGGGAAGCTTGGGGGAACACCCCTTGGCTCCACCACCCTCCCCAACTGATCCTCCGCAGCAGTAAGGATCGGGGATTCTGATTTTTTGGTCGTTCACTCGTTTCTAATTTTCTGTTATCTGTGATCATCCATAGTTTTCTGGATATCTAATTCTTATGACGAATGTTGATATGCCAAATCACGACTGTAATAGTTTTGAATCGGCTAGGGTATTCAATAGTGAAGACAACACCAGTTATCTATATTTGTGCAGATACAGGGGTGTGCAACATATTGCTTTTGGGTATGTAATCAGGGTGGGCAGCATAAGGTTTTTTGTGTATGTAACCGCTTGGTTAAGAATGTCTCTAGAATGGGAAATGGTCAGAGTGACAAGAACTTAAGAGAGACAAGGGGAGGTAGGAGTAGGGGCAAGGAAAGAATCTCTTAGACGAAGAAGAGCTCGAGCCAGTATATCTCTTTTAGCTGGTAGGGACTGATTGTAAACTATTTTTGTATTATACAGTAATATAATGTTTCTCAACTTACTAACACAACAAAAATTCTTAGACTATTTAAAACTAGGAAAATCTCCATACCATTTTGATCCCTTATTTTGTTTATAACTCTCCATTGTATGGTTTATACACATCTTTTTATTCACATCAAATTTTAATCATTAATGTAAAAATAAAAATATCATATCAATTTTAAGTCTATAACGGATAACCTTACCATAATAATCCACCTATACATAAAAATCCCAAAATACTTTAAGCACATTCACACAATCAGCTCCATCAAACACTTATTATCTCAAATTAAAGATAATTACATATTATATGTTGCATTGTGCTAGAAATCCTGATATGTTTTCAATAAACAATTAGGTATGTAAAATCACAAATGCATTAGATACATCGTATTAAAGTTTACAATGATATACCAATGATACTTTTGAAGTAAACAAACTTAGCATGTTTTTCTAATGTATAACTATGGTGATTTAGAAATGCTTATCTTAAAGCTTTTTTAGCATAGAAATAAAATTCTAAAGAAAATCAAGTGACTCCTTTCCTTTTGTGGTCTGATAGACCAAAGTTGGTCTCAATGGATGTTAATAACTATCATCATCATCATAATCATACAGATTTCAATTTCAATATTAAAAAGATTGAAAGAGACCCTAAGAACTTACGTTAGTCCTAAATAAGCCATAAATATAAGGTACTACATTAATTAAAGATTAATTATGTCTTAAGTACACTTAAAACTAAGAATAGAAAAAATACTTGCACAAGATTTATACCCAAACTTGGGACTTCCTAGCCTCACGAAAAAGATATAACATATTCATTAGGTATTTGTTATGACCAAATAAATCATAGAGATATCATGCCAAGGAAAAGTGAGAAAATATTCTTCTTGTGGCAAGGGAACCATGCATAAGTGACAAAGAAAATATGGAATTTTCAGCACCATGGGCACTTTCCAAAATCAACCTAAGCTAATAAACCCAAATATTTACATTAGAGTATATCCTCCAAACCTCATCTTGTATTAAATCAATTGTTTAGGTCTAACTCAACCACTTATAGTCATAGTGAAACTTATACTTTATAAAGGGCCTTTGACAACCCCAAGCCTAGACTTTCCACTAGTTCTTGAGGGGCATGGCACCATGCTTGGACATCAAACAATTAGTAAGATAGATAAATTTTATAAAAATGTAGTTGTATATAAGTTTTAAGTTGAAATCCTTTTTTCAACCAGTCCCATAGGATTCATTTCCTAGTTTCAATAGAGAAATATGTAATGGTGAGACTTAATGCCTTTGCAGAAAAATATTGCATGGTTGAAAACCAAGTAATTCTAGCCATGTGATTTCCCTCATTGAGAATGAATGGTGACCACCATAGGGAGCATTCATTCATCAAGATATCAAATTTAAACTTGTATTCATGTTCATTCTTTTTCTTAAATATTTAAATCCAAGATTAATCTATAATTTTTACATTTTATTTATGTATGTGCATTCATAATACAACTATGGCATACATTTTTAAATCATATCAAGATTGAAGAGGTGCAGTATAATTATAAAAATCATTGAATTGCAGAGTTGTAATTTTCCATGAATTTTTAGGGAAGCGTGCAATAGGCTTCATATAACCAAAATGATGACTGCGAGTCAATGCATTATAATGATTTTCCCACCTTAACTGCAAGCATTGTTACTTGTTTATTGTGAAAAAATTATTGACAAAATTCACATCCCAAGCTAGGATAGAAATAAAAGCAATTAATCTTCAATCATTTTACCTAAAGAAATAGATATTAATTAAAGTCAACTACTAATTTGTGACTTCTTACTTGATAGAATCATTAAAAAATGACAAGTGTGGAATTTATTTATTCAAATAAAGTCTCTTTCATCAAAATCATTTGCATTCTCTCGATTATGTTTAGATTTTTCTCATTGTTCATCAATTGATTCAAATCCCTTACCATGTATTCTTATTATTTCTCCATTCCATCCTACCTTTGGTGACCATGCCCATATGATGTTATTCACATCAATAAACATTGTTACTTCTATTCCAACAACCCTTTATTGAGTTCATTTACATAATAAAAAAATATTCTACAAACCTATATTTTATCTCAATGATATTGTGGGCTTCCACCAATGAACCACTCCATGTGTGTCTCAGTGTTAGTATCTGAATCTCTATCATCATTTCCCTCTAACCAAACCAACCATATTTCACGTTGTGGGTCTGATGATCATACTATGATCATTTTCCACTCAAAAACATCTCCTTATGGAGAGGAGCCCATCTATGGTCTTGTTACATAGAGGTCCAACTTAATGATGCTCAATAGTGTGGAAACTATCCCTAGTCAAGTAGGATTCCATGACTTCATGTGTGGGTTTTATATGAGCATATTTTCTTATTTCCTGCACCATGAATGACTAGAAAATATTTCTTGAGTGATCACTATTCACAAAGGGTATCTTAAAAGAATTTAAGATATTATCCCAATAAGTTATCTTGAAATGAATATTGTTCTCCTCCCTTGCCAATCCATTTCTTCTAAATTGAAATATATTCCATTTCTAATCCTTTTTATTTTTCTTCTATAGAATAATGTCCGTTTACCTGTATATTTGATAGTTAAGGTTTTCCTATAGGTAATTTTAGATAGCCATGACGCAAAAAACCATGTAGATCAATAAGAGGTGGCTAATTTTCATCCCAAACCAAGGATTTATATTGCATAATTGGTGTGCCATAAACAAATTGGAATTTACAATATCGACATCCTTTGACTACAATTATCTTGCATTTACCATCCAACAAGTGTGTATTCGTAAAGTTATTGAAGTCAAAACAAATCATCAATTAAATAGGGAAAAAAATTGTGATCCTCACATGTCATATAATTGTCCATCATTGATAGTACCTAACACCCTAAAGTTTGCATAAGACAAATAAAGTGAGTACAGTTAAGCATGGTAATTAAAAATCAACAATGGGAAAAGGAGGAAAATGATTTCAAAATGCAAATCAATACTTAAATAATTACAATATGACTTAGAAGAATTGGAGAATAGGGTCATTAATATTCACAAACAAATTGAATGGAATAATCAATTCGTTGAAGCAATTCCAACAACATTAATTGAAAAGGAAGAGCTAATGGGAAACATGGTTGATGCATATTCTGACACAAGTGACCTAATTCAAATGGTTGATACAACTTGTGATACAAATGATATAATGGGAAAGGTTAATGTTACTCATAATACCAGTGATCTAGTAAAACTAGTTCATAAAGCTACTATGAATTATTCCTTATCCGGTCCTAAGAAGGAACCATTATCAAATAGTGAATTGATTTACACAAGTATTGAATATCAATCACAAGAAGAAGAAGAAGCATAGAGTGATATAAACAACAACGGATGTGAATTTGAATTTTTATAAGAAAACATTTATGAAGAACATCAAGAAGCAAACATTGATCTTTCTAAGATGATTGTCAAACCTTGAGAAAAATTAAAATTCAACGAAAATTAATATGCATTAGGATATGAAAAATACATCTTTCAAATTTTAGATTACTCTAAACCAGTTCAGTTTGTGTGTGGGATTTCTTGATGAAAATTTGAAGGCTCCAAAATTTAATTAAGAATTTATTCAAACAGTTGATGGTAAACATGTGGAGGAAATTCACAAAAAATGTCAACATTGTCATAAAATTGGTCACATGGAGAATCAATGTTTTGATCTACATCCGTCTCTTCATTGTGGGAAGACAAATCATGACTCATATAAATTCCAAAAGAACAAGATGGTTAGGAAAAGAACAATGCATTATGGTTAAATAATTTCTTGGCGATGAAATCAACAGTTCAAGAAGTTGAATAAGTTTTATTGTCTAGTTCAAACACGGGTAAAGACACATCTGAATTGTGAAATTACAATAGAAAATGAAAATTCAATAATTTATTACAAGTGATCATTTTTGGCATGACTATGGCCAATTCTATATTAGTAATCTTTTGTACCTTAAGGTGGGGGAGTAAAAAATTGAAATGAGAATCGTACTCTCTTGCACCTCAAGGGGGGAGGGGGATGGAGATACATTGAATAAAAAAAAGATCAAATAAAAATGTTAGTTGTTAACAAAAAAATCCACTTCATTGATGAAATTGGTTAATGATTAACCAAAACCACTAGATATATGGTATCAAATTCAAATTGGTTAGTGGTCATCCAAAATCACCCAAAAAGTGGCATCAAAATTCAATGATTGAATAAGAATCCAAAATATTAAGCTTGGATATGTTTAACATTCTTCTCACCTTGCACTTGATAGGTGGGGACATCAATGATGATAGTTAGGCTTCAAAATTTATATCCTTTTTTTTCACTTGAAAAAAAAACATTCATCTTGATATTCATTTGAATCAAAGATTACATAGATATATATATTAACCATTTTCAGCTAAACTGCCAACAAAATAATGTGCATAACGAATTATTTTATGGTATGCAATCTTTATGAGTCTAGAATCAGCCTTTGACAAAAGAAAACCTACTTGTTGAAAAATATGAGGATAAAATATCCTCAATACATAATAAACATAAAGTTTTAGCAGAACCTTTAAAAACAAAAGGGGTTCTATAATTATTGTAGTCTTCCAGCATAATACAAAATCACCAAAGGACAATGCAAACATCCATATAATTGAACAATGCCATGTGAAATCATTGAATTATTCTGTAGTTCCTCATAAAAGAGAACACCTTCCTCCTCCCCAAGCACCCTATTTGAAAGGAAGTTTTGAAAGGAAGTCATCTTCCTTGTTCAATTCCTTGTAGACATGAGTAAAAGCAAGATTATAAAAGGATGGTTTGAGGTGTTTGATCCTTTCCAACTAGTGTTCAAGAGAAGCCGCTTGAAAAAATACTTTATCATTTACCTAGTCTATAAGAACTTTTGAATCACCAAACAATAACAAAAATTCCTTTTCGTATTGCAAAAGATAATAAGCCCCACGGAGCTATCACTTATTCCTTGGTAGTAGTACCAAATCCACATCCCATCCAAAATTTAAGAATATGATTAACTCTGAATCAGATTGCCAGAACAACTCCATAGGAATAACTTGTGTTGGAATAATGAAAATCCATAGGAAGAACTTGTGTTGGAATAATGAAAATCCATAGGAAGAACTTGTGTTGGAATAATTCTAGTTGATTGAAACTTTGGAGCTTTATAGTATTCCTTGTAAGAGGTGATAATTTTAGAACACACTCAATGTAAATATTTTGGAGATTCTTCAAAAGTAACATAATTTATGTGCAGCCACACTCCCCAACACACAAAGGTGGGAATATATCTATAATTGGAGATAGAATGAACCCATTTTTTTAGGTTGGATACAAAGGTTTGTGAATCCAAATTTCTATGAATGTTCAAAACCTTCTTAAACTCCTTCAAGACTAATTTGGTAAAAGAACAATTTGTTGATTAAGTTGTCATTGATGTCAACAAGTTCTTGAGAGTCAAGGGTTGGTGTGTAATTGTCAAAGTCAAAGAATCCCTTTTTTGATTGTCCAAGCCCAATATTGAATCCCTTGGAGGCCTTGGGACAATGGAAAAATCCCTAGCTACCCATTAACTTGGTAGAGCCTCCCTAGATGTGTCTTTGTCCCCTATGAAGTCAAGTTGATGCTCTATGTGTCTCCTTGTATGTGCTATAGCTTGGTCATGTGGGTGAGTACTTGTTTGAGGTCTCCTTATTATAACTTGGTCTTTGAAACCCTCACACAATTTCCCTTGTGCCCCTATTGATGTCTTATCCTATTGATGAATCCCATAGTCTAGACAAGAAGAAATGACCCATTTTGTGGTCATTTAAAAGGACATACTTAATTAATCTTGAAGCCCTTAGCCTTGGTTAACCCTTTGAATTGACTTGGCGTATGATATGGTCTTTGGCACCCTTATGTGTGAGATATTTGAAGTCCTGAACAAGTTGAATAATTTAAGGGTATTAGACAAATAATTTGCAAATAAACCCATCATAGGGAGATAGTCCTCATCAATCCATTTTCGTTGATATGTGGAGCATCTTCTAACTCCTCATGGTTAAATATTTTTGAATTTTTAAAGTTTAATGATTATAAAATTCAAAAATTAAACTATAATTTTAAAATACTATTGATAGGTTGGCCCATTAAATAAACAACATATTTTTTTATTTTTTTATTTTTGAAGTCAAATAAATTATTAATTAATTAATTAATTTGAAGTAAACAAAAAGGGAGGTCATCACATTCACTGTTTAAAGGATTTAAATAATTAAATATTATATTTAACCTCACAAACATGTATATATATAACACAACTATCGTAAACATTTTTTTGTGCAAAAGGAAGTAAATTTGTGGTTTTGACTGAGGCTACCTCAAACCCGAAATTCTACAGTAGAATATTTTTTTGGGGTTAATTTTGGGAGGTCTGATATATCAGTTTCAAATAGAATGAAGTTACAGTTTCGATTTGGAAGAAAGTCATAGTTTGAAGACACCTTTTGACAGTCCTGAAATGAAGAAGAGATTGTTGGTGTCTCAAGTTGTACCTTGCAACAATCCAAGCTGTTTGCTATCACAGTCACGATCTAGTCAACAGTCCTAAGTTATAACAGCCAGCAGTCATGATTTTTGAATGAGTTAGCAGTCGTCAGTTTGCAAGGTGTCCATGAGTTTAAAAGGTATGTACAATGATGAAATATAGTGATAGATGTATGTGATACATGTGTATGTACATTGATAAAATATAGTGATAGATGTATGCGATACATGTGTATGTACAATGATGAAATATAGTGATAGATGTATGTGCTACATATGTATGTATAGTGATGAAATACAATGATACATGTGTATGTACAATGATTAAATACATTGATATGTGTGTGTGTGTGTGTGTGTGTGTGTGTGAAGTCAGTGACTTGATTAGTATGCTTAGTGATATGTTTAGTAGACTCAGATATGATCAATAAGATGCTCAGTACACAATGATATGCTCTGTTAAGTAATGTTTACACAGTGATATGCTCAGCTTAGTAATGTTTACACAGTGATATGCTCAGTACACAAAAATATGTTCAGTGCACAGTGACTTGATGATTATATAGGGACATATTCAAATATTTTATCGGTATACAATGAGATGATGACATGTGATGACATGAAGGAGTGAGTTCATTGATAGTCCATAGGTTCAGTTTAGAATTTCTTCTTTAGGGTGGTAGGGGGTGGTAGGGCTCATAATTTCGTGAGTTGAGTTGTTGTAACAAGTTGCTAGTTGTAGCTGACGAATCCTAGGGGGTTGTAGCATCCTTCCAGTTGTATCAAATTTGTTATTCCAATTGTTTTTGGGTCAACTTTTTTATTATAAATTCTATCGTGGTTTTTTCCCCAGATCTTGGGTTTCCATGTAAAAATCTTGTGTATTTTGCATCTTATTACTTTTCATGAATATTGATGATATGTTGCTATGATTGGTGATTAGCAACTTGCTCTTGATTAAAGTTAAATTTTTAAATTATGCAAATACTGATTCACCCCCCTCTTAGTATTTCAACAATTGGTATTAGAGAAGGTTCCTTCAAGAACATCATAACCACCAGAAGGAAGTCATGGGAAAGTTTGTGAAACACAGTAAAAATGGAACACCCATGTTTGACGGGACTAACTACACATTTTAGAGTATAAGGATGAAAACCTTCTTGGAATCTCAATGAGCAGAAAAATGGAAAATTATTGAGAATGGGTACAAGGTACCAAAGTTAGTACCAACATATTGAGATGAGTTAGTTTAGTACAATAACAATTCAAAAGCTAGGAACCATATTGTGGGTTCTATAGATGAATTTTTCTTTTCCAAAGTAATGACCTGCGCCTCTGCAAAGCAAATGTGGGATAAACTCCAATCTGCATATGAAGGAGACAATAAGGTCAAAGAATCCAAAATTCAAACTTACAGAGGACAATTTGAACATCTGAGGATGAATGATGATGAAGACATTACAGCTTATATTCTTCGAGTTGACCAACTTGTAAATACCATCAAAGGTTTGGGTGAAGAATTTGATGAATCAATAGCTGATCGAAATATTATAAGAAATCTTCCCAAGAGGTTCAATCCTAATATATCCGCATTAGAAGAAAGAATAAATCTGAGTACTATGACACTGGATCATGTGCATGAGACTCTTGTAGCCTATGAAATGAGAATTGAATATGAGGACACATCTAGAAAGGAAGCAACATTCAAAGTCTCCTCCAAGCAAGCAAGGAAGAACAAATCAACAAAGAACAAGCCAACAAGTGATGATTCATATGATGAAGAAATAGAAAATTTTGTAAGGAATATGAAGAGAGGTAATGGGAAATACAAAGGTAAGTTACCTCTCAAGTGTTTTTCATGTGGAAAAATAGGTCACTTTGCTTCTAAATGTCCTTATGCAAAGAACTTAGATAGTGATGAAGATGGCATCTCTAAACAATACAAGAAGTACAAGAATTAAAAGGATAAGAAATGGGGTAAGCTAATAAAGAATAAAAGTCTCTACTAAAAAAGGAACAACAGTTCTTCCAGCGAGAACTCTGAGAATGATAGTAGCAGTGACAATGACAATGACAATGACAGTGAACCGGAAAAGATACTCTTCATGGCAATAGATTCAAATGAAGTTCCTGATAGTGATGAAGAATATGAACTTAAAGGTGAGGTAGATATTGGAGCAAAACTCATAAGTGCCTTGAAGGATCTAAAGAAAACTGGGAAGGATAAAAAGGTGCTCAAAGAAGAAGTACAAGGGTCTGAGCAAGTCATTACTGATTTGAAGGTAAAGTTGGAAGAAGCCAAAAGAATTGAAGACTCTCTTACTGAACAACTTATGGAAAATGTGAAAGAAAAATAAAATCTTGAGGTTGAGATATTATCCCTAAAATCCCAATTGCAGATTAAAGATATCAGCAAGAATTATGAAAACAACACCAAAATTCTAGAGAAAATCATCAGCAATCAGAAGCCATTCTTCGACAAGTCCGGTATAGGATATAAGCAAGATAGCGATGATGCCTCAATATCTATGACAACGGGTAATCAATAAAATCCAAGAAGCTATGCAAAAGTTGTTAAAGACTCTATTAATGAAGACAAGATCAAATGCCAACTAGAACAATCTATACCAGAAAGAGGGTCAGCAGAAAGACAAGATCTTAGAAGGACAGTTCCTCCATTTGTTCCCAGGTTTGGACATTTCTTTTATGGGTATTGTTTTACATGTGGAAAATTTGGACACAAAACTATAAACTATGTACAAAGGAGAAATTCTAAGACTAGGGATAACTATGCAAACCTCAGATGGCCACAATACAATAACCAATTTGGTCCTTTGGGATTTGAGGTAGACTATTATAAGTGTACAAATTTTGGACATATAGCCAGAGATTGTAGAATGATAGTAACAACAGTAAGAAATGAGAAAATTTCCAACAATCAAAAGGGGAAACATCAAAAGGTATGGATCAAACGTAAGGACAACTTGAATAATCATGAATGTGGAATTTCTCTTCAAGCCCAGAATAACAACATTAGTGAATGGTATATTGATAGCGGTTTCTCCAACATATGATACGTAACAAAAGTGATTTTGTTAACGTTGAAAAGGATAAAGAATCTGTATCTTTCAAAAACAACAATTCAACAAAAGTATTGGGGAGGGAATAGTGAATCTTGGAAGTAAAAATTCCCTAGATGAAAACATCTTACCTGTAGATAATATGAAGCATAATATGTTGAGTGTTATCCAGGTGTGTGATCAAGGACATGAACTCCTCTTCAACTCGAGGGAATGCAGAATAAGGAAAGAAGGATGAGGAAAGTTAGTAGCCACAACCATTAGGACTCCTAAGAATATATATGTTTTGGATAAGACTGAGTCCGATAATTGTCACTTGGGAAAGGAGGATGAGAGCTAGATTTGGCATAGAAGAATGGGGCATATAAATTTTGACAACTTGGTCAAAATTTACAAAAACCAAGTAGTAAGAAATATGTAGGGAGTTACAAAACCTTATAATGTTTTAAGTGAACACTGTCAACATGGAAAAAAAACAAGAGTCAATTTCAAGACAAAAGAGCACTCTTCTACAAAACCTATGGAGCTCATTCACACTGACTTATGCGAGCCAACAAGAAGCAAAGGACTGAATGGTGAACAATAATTTATGCTACTTATTGATGACTATACCAGGATGACCTAGGTATGTCTTCTCAACAAGAAATTAGAAGCTTTTGGATGTTTTAAAATTTTCAAGGAACTGGTTGAAAATGAAACATGATCACAAATCAAGTGCCTTAGATCTAATAAATGGTGGAGAATTCACTTCATATGAATTTAAAAAATATTGTGAAGAGCATGAAATGAAAAGACAAATTTCAGTAACCAGAACACCTCAACAAAATGGGGTTGCTGAAAGAAAGAATAGATCAGTGATGGTGATGGATAGGACCATGTTAAATGAATATAAGTTGAATGATAGATTCTGGGCGCAAACAGTTCATACAACAATACACATCATGAACAGAGGATTACTCAGAAGTAAAAATGATAAAACTCCCTATGAGCTATGGACAGGAAGAGAAACAAATGTGCAACGAAGCAGGTGCTACATCAAAAGAGAAGATAAGAAGATTGGAAAATTTGATTCTCGAGTAGACGAGGGCATATTTGTTGGATATTCATCCAAAAGGAAGGCTTACAAATGCTACAATTTTAGATTAAACAAGATTATTGAAAGCATCAACATGAAAATAGATGAGTCAATACCAACATTATCCAAAGAAGACCGAGAAGACTATGAAGATGAAGAAAAGGAAGCTTTTGATCAGAAAGAAAAAGAAGAAATTAAAATGGAAGAACAAATAGATGAGAATGAAGAACAACTTACTAAGGATGAAGAGAAGAATCACCAACAATGGAACAAGAACAACAAAAGAATCACCAGATCCCTAAGAACTGGTATCAAAAGGATCATCCATCAGACTTAATTATTGGTGATCAAAGTGCTGGAATAGGAACTAGAAGAAGACAATCTGCAAGGAATGAACAAGTACACTTCTCATTTTTGTCTACAGTTGATCAGGAAATTTTGCAGAGGCTAGAACATATGCACATTGGGTTAAGGAAATGGAATAAGAACTAGACCAAATTGAGAAAAATAAAACATGGGAACTCGTTCCAAGACCCAAAAACAAAAATGTGATTGGCACCAAGCAGGTCTTCATAAATAATATGAATGAAGATGGATAGGTAATCAGAAACAATACCTGATTGGTTTGTAAAGGATATGCACAAATTGAAGGAATAGACTTTGAAGAAACATTTGCACCATTATCCAGAATGGAAGCCATCAAAATGATATTATCTTATGCTTTCTCCAAAGACATCAAGGTGCATCATATGGATGTAAAATCAGCTTTTCTGAATGGTGAATTAAAAGAAGAAGTCTACATAGAAAAACTAGAAGGGTTTCAACTTTCAGAAAACAAGGACCATGTGTGTAGACTCAAAAGGGATTTATATGGAATAAATCAATCCCTTAGAGCTTGGTACTCTAGGTTGGATAGATAATTACAAAAACAAATTTTTAAAAGAGGAAGCGTAAACAACAATTTGTATATCAAGCAGGACTACTATAACATACTCATTATTGAAGTGTATGTTGATGATATTATCTTTGGAAATGATGGTGATTCAATAAGTCAACAATTTGCTAAGGATATGCATAAAGAGTTTGAAATGTATTTTCTTGGTGAATTAACCTTCTTCTTGTGACTTCGATATCTCAATGGACAGAAGGCATTTTCATTACCCAAACAAACTACATCAAGGAAATGTTGAAGAATTTCAAGATGGAAGATTGTAAACATGTGAGTACTCCTATGGTCACTGGTTGTAAGCTAAGAAAGGAAGATGAATCTAAAGAAGTTAATCAAAGGCTTTATAGGTCAATGATCGGTAGTCTACTCTATTTAACACCCTCAAGGCCAAATGTGATGTAAGTTGTTGGACAAGTTATAAGATTTCAAGCAGCTACTCCCAAGGAAACTCACATTATTGTAGTCAAAAGGATCTTCTGATATCTCAAGGGAAATATGGATTTTGGATTATGGTATCCAAAAGGAAATAAGCTAACATTGGTAGCTTACTTTGATGCAGATTGCGCAGGATGCGTTGATGTTAGAAGAAGCACCAGTGGTACAAAATTCTTCTTAGGTAACTGTCTAGTATCTTGGTCCAGCAAAAAGCAATCTTTAGTATCCTTATCAACTGCCAAAGAAGAATATATAGCAGCAACAGCTTGTTGTACTCAGATTCTTTGGATGAAACAAAACCTGCAAGACATACAAGTGACATGTACTGATGATCCAATTCCAATTTTATGTGACAACATGAGTTCCATTAGTATTTCCAATAATCCAGTCAGGCACACCAAGACAAATCATATTCCCATCAAGTTTCACTTTCTTCGAGAGCAAGTCACAGATAAACATATCAAGTTGGAATATACTGGGACAAAAGAGAAGATTGGATATATCTTTACTAAGCCTCTCCCTAGAGATACCTTCGAGTACCTCAAAGGAAAATTGGGAGTCATACTATATCCTAACTAAATTAGTTCATCTTCAACAAAACAACAATAGGATAAGGGAAGAAGTACTACTAAAAGGAGTACCATTTTCCATCGATGCCAAAGGGGGCGAAAAGTTGTGAACAATGGGAGTCCATTCTCAAGGGGATGTTTTTTGTTGTCATCGATGACAAAGGGGGAGATTGTTGATTAAGTTTTCATTGATGTCAATAAGTGCCTGAGAGTCAAGGGTTGGTGTGTAGTTTTCAAAGTCAAAGGATCCCTTTCGTGATTGTCCAAGCCCAAGATTGAATCCCTTGGAGGCCTTGGGATAATGACAAAATCCATAGTTACCCATTAACTTGGTAGAGGCTCCCTAGATGTGTCTTGGTCCCCTTTGAATTCAATTTGATGCTCTATGTGTCTCCTTGTATGTGTTATATATTTGTCATGTGGTTGAGTGCTTGTTTGAGGTCTCCTTATTATAGCTTGGTCTTTGAAACCATCACACAATTTCCCTTGTGCCCCTCCTATGGTCATTTAAAATGACATACTTAATGAATCTTGATGCCCTTGACCTTGGTTAACCCTTTGAATTAACTTTGCGTATGAATTGGTCTTTGGAACCCTTATGTGTGGGACCTTTGAATTCCTGAACAAGTTGAAGAATTTAAGGGTGTTAGACCAAGAATTTGTAAACTAGCAATTGCCCCAAGGAAGGTGCAATAATACGTCGTTAAGGTAGTTGTTAGCGGGTAAGCGAAAAAAAAAGTGTAACATTGAAGTGAGCCAAAAAAAATGGAGAATAAATATATATTCTATGCCAATTTTGAGAGAGGTCACTTGTTGCAAACGAGAATTTATGGAGATCCCAACGCTATTCCAGGAAAAGCCACCTTGTCATAAAGAAGGATTTCCGATCTTACTATGGAGGACGAAAATGTTAGAAAGAAGATATGGTGCACTGTGGTCTTGAAACTCAAGCGAGGGTTGATGACCTCCTGTACAACAAAGAAAGCAAAGATTCTGATTCTAGGCCAAATCCAATTGAGAATATGGCATTATGGATGATCGTGGCACTGATAATGAGATTTTGGTAGTACCCAAAAAGTTTTTCTACCCAGAGAAATTTATGTTGAATCCAGTTGCAATCCCTGTGTCTAATCGAAACTACAATTGAGATGGCATGTAGGATCTGTACAAATCAAAAGACATGGTGCCTCATCTCGAAATGAGAAAGATATCAGAGGAACTAGTTCTTAGAAAGGCAATAAACCACAACCAACTTAACCACCAAAAAATAAAACAACTAGGTCCCATTTTTTCTTTACTCCATATTAATCAACTTGTTTTCTTAGTTCCTACCCAAATCATATCCAATACAATGTTCTTAAAACTACTAATTTCAAACCATATCTATGTCTACACTTTTCACCTTAACTTATTTTACCCAGGTCTAGGACAAAAACAAATATCAGCTTTTAGATTTCATTATATGATATGATTGTCTATGCAAAGATCACCCTCAAGAAGACATGCATTTTCTTATGGTATAAACTTCAACAACTCCACGAATATGAGCCTTCTTAATCATACCCTTTAAACGTGTTTATAACAAGCATTTGAAATTGTTAAATGTGTATAATGTTCATTGTTAATAAACTGATCTTCTTCATTGGTGGTTCAGCATGGACAGCAATTGCATTCTTGATTCGCAAAAAAAATGACTGATATAGAAGCTTCACTGAAGTACATCAAAATATACATTAGCACAAGATGAGAGGTTAACTCTTGCATGTTAAAACTCCCTATGCGAATCAAACATCCTCTTATTAAGGGCACTTCCACAATATAATTCTAGCACTCTGTAAGTACCCAATAGATTATCCATAGTTTTCTTAAACCACAATTACCAGTTATACACCCATGGTGTAGGTTTTAGTATTTTGTCTACACTAAATTTTACTGTAAATGCTAACTGCTAAAGTTTTTGTTATTTACATGCAAAATCCATTTAGTTCATCTTCATGGGCCATGCCTTTGAACTTCAAGAGTGCACAATGCTTCATATGGTACCACTTAAAAATGTAGTAAAAACTCCACACATATTAAAAACGTAGTAAAAACTCCACCTATATTAAAAAGGGAATTCTCAGAGTCAAGCCCAAAGATCCCTTTTACCAAGCAACCACATCCAGAAGTCTTTGTTTGCTTTGGAAGAAAAACGTAGTAAAAACTCCACCCATATTAAAAAGGGAATTCTCAGAGTCAAACGTAGTAAAATGCCTTTGGAAGAAAAACATAGTAAAACTCCACCCATATTAAAATAGGAATTCTCAGAGTCAAGCCTTTGGAAGAAAAACGTAGTAAAAACTCCACCCATATTAAAAAGGGAATTCTCAGAGTCAAGCCCAAAGATCCCTTTTACCAAGCAACCACATCCAGAAGTCTTTGTTTGGTTGCACTATACAAACAGATTCCTTTATTAACAAGGGAAAGCAAGTTCAACCATATTTGAACCTAGGTCATCATTACCTTACTGCTAGACCATGGCCTAACTAATTTTAAGAGGCAATCTAGACTATCCATATTATCGGTACTAATAACTTAGATTGTCCACAGCTTGAAAACTTGAATATACCTTCTATTCTTCAGCTACTAATATAAAACAGAAACGCAAAAATAAAAGCATCATTTATGCATCCATCTGAGATTTCATTTATGTGAGATCATTACACTTCTGTCATAAGAAAGCATTGCGGCAATAACAATAGTCAGCCTTCATGCTGACTTGCTTTATTGACTAACCATAAGCAATAAAGTAGATAAACTAACCTCAAAAGTGTTCTTGGAAGTTCTAGTCCTTAATAGCTATTGAAAGGTGTAAATTTATACAGGACCCCAAATTATATAGAATAGAAATGTTGACTTCTTGATGCCTGAAATAAAAATCAAGAACACTCTTACAAGTATCTGTTACATATAAATGAAAGCATGAACCAGTACAACAACCCACCATTTTAAATGAAGAAGGTTCCAAGAATCCACTCAGTATAGTTACATCTTACTCATATAGAGACATTCTCGCAAATACTTAACATCTTAAGACAAATTTTCCTCCAATTAGGCAGAAAAATGTACATTTTTTAGAATGAAAACTTGAAGAATACAACATTGCTTTGACTTTGCTCAAGCTTCAAAACAAGAGCATAAACAACTTCATTCCATTTCAGTCACAACAGTTTTGAAATTACACCTTTGATTTTCTTCATCACACTATACATAATAGCAGTCCTCAATTGCAAGCCCATAACACGTCTCTCAACTTTCTACCATAAATATCAGCCTTAACTGGAGAATAAGTAACCTCAAACCAAAGAATTCTTCAGGCTGCTTGTAGAACATGATCAAAAGAATATCTTGAATCTCCCTTACAACAATCTTTGTGGATATTTTACATCCTACCATATAGACTCTGAACCCTTGCAGACTTTTATGATACTCTTTATGATTCTTGCCGTACAGAACAAAGAGCAATTATTTTAGCATACAACAATTTCACAGTCGGCCATATTTCATTATCCTGACTAGTTATAGTAATGACATTTACAAATTCAAATTAAATTTTGGCCCCATGTTGTACTGTATGGCTCTGTGTATGTATGTAATTACAAGGGTAGAAGATATCGGAAAGCAAACTCATATGGCAATACTTCTATCACCTGTGAAATGCATTCATCCATCTTTCCTTTCAAGCATTCCTCCACAGCAACTCTTAAAGAAATTGGCAATTTCTCACATATCCACTCTAACAAGGATTTTTTATCCTTTGCAAAATCCCACATATACCAATCTAACAATTTTGGAATAAGGACCTTCCTCTCAGTAGTGACACCAATTGCAGCCTCTAGATAATCCCTTTTAGCTACTTTCAATTCTGTTTCCACCTCAGTAGATGTATATACCCGCACTTGTCCATTGACAAAACCAAAGATTCAGATATGCAAACACCTACTTTTGAAATTCCCTCTCAAAAGCATACAAACATGAACATAGAAGCAATGTTTCTCTTCTGAGAATTTTCATATGAATGAATTTCCAAGTGTTAGAAAATGTGTGCCCATATTTCAATCATGAACATGGAGGATTTCATATTAGGCTTTGCATGAGCATATTCTGGGATATATATTTAGAGAGTTGGTGGCTTGGCAGGAAGGCTCTGTGTTACTGAGGACACTTTGCATTGTGTGCTTCAAATGCAGAATCTAGGAGCACTTTGCATCGTATGCTTCAACTGCAGGGTCTAAGAGATGACTAAATAGACACATTTATTCAAGAATTGTTGTGAACTGATTGAAAAAAAAATTCAACCAGAGGCATACATTTATTATTTTCTAGTAAATGCTCCATCAACAACAATATAACTTTATATGCATTTGTAGTATACTGACATTTTTCTTTATACATTAGCTTTCAATTTGACTTTGATTTGATCTAGAAAAGCTCAGGATTAAGCATAACTTCATGTTTGTTATTTTGATTTCAATAACTCATTTACAGAGCTAAGAGGTAGATTTACTCAGAACACATGCAGATAAGCACAGGTACAGAACTACCAGTAACTACTTACAATGGGAGAAGACAACTTCCACCACAAGTAAAGGGATTCATTCAAATGCAAAGTCTGAGAGATGCCACAATAGATGGATTTACTCAAGAATTGTTATACAATTTAAATAGATTGAATTAAAACTAAAAGGTAGACTTGACTCTGGAGGCCTGTATTCTCTAGTATATAACCCATACTTCCAAGCCCAACAACAATTTAACTTTATGCGCATGCAGTGTGTGTGGGGTACCACCATCTATATTACTGGATCATATCGAAGAATAGTGTTTCTGTGGATCTGGATCCAGATCTGACCCAGGTACATTTCCAGAAGGACCCACTCGAGATCTGTTTCTGGCTTGTCAAACATGTCCAGCCAGCAGATACCACAAAAATACATATTTAAAAAAAAACATAAAATTTAAATTTAAATTTGCTATGTGCATGGCCCTTTTACCCTATAAAATAGCCCCTCCCACCAATCCAAAAACACATAAAATTTAAGTTCTTCATAGCAGTCTGCATTTCTGAGTTTATGAGAACAATTTCGAGCATAAAAATGCAGAGATCTGAAATTTCTATGTCTATAAATATGCCATTTTCGCACATTTAGATATTGACTTTTCAAAGAGTCTAGCAAACCCATATCCATTTCCATGCAAGTTAGACAGCTATTTTTCTTTATATGTTGCCTTTTAATTTGATTTTAATTTTGAGCTGCAAATCTTAGGGCTCAAGCAGAACACCATGCATTTTATTTTACACTCATTTCCAGAACTAATAGGCAGATTTATTCACAACACATAAGCTCAGGTGCAGAGCTACTACTTATAGCATGAGAAGACCAACTTCCACAACACAATGCAAAGGTAATCAATGGTTCAGACCACTCTAAACCATAAACACTCCACATCATAGCCTCCTCTTCAAATTTTCCATTTTTCCAATAGTCCTAGCATTCAATCAACTTGGGAAGGTCAGTTAGATACATAACTGGAAGAATTTAAAATGTCTTGTAATAACAAATTCACGTGCGTGATATAAATGTGTGTATGAAGAAATTCACCAACCTGATATAAATGTGTGCAATCCAAACAATGATGTGATTTGGACAAACAACTAACTTGTAATAACAATTTGAATAAGCTTGATATAAATGTGTGTAACCCATACAGTGATCTGATGTGGACAAACAACTAACTTGTAATAACAATTTGAACCAACTTTAAAAAATTGTAACTTCAAAATATACAAGAGTCATTGTAAATTTTTTGCATTCCTTGTATTGATCAATTGAATTGCCTCTAGCTTCTCCCTTCCTCTGGATTATATTTCATGTTTTAATAAGAAAAAACAAATCTCCTCTGGTTTTAGATTATATTATGTTTTAATATAAATAAATTTAAGAAAAAAACAACAACATCATGTCAATTAATTTTAAGTTTGACCCAGCTTTTCTAAGAGCTCCTAAATAGCCTATCTCCTTTGGTTCTGGTTTTAGATCTAGCTTCTCCTTTCCTCTGGTTTTAGATTATATTTCATGTTTGAATAAATAAATAAATAAAATTAAAAAAAAAGCTATTCTCTAGTTTTAGATCATATTTCATGTTTTAATATGAAAAAAAACATCATGTTAATTAACTTTAAGTTTGACCCAATTCCTAAATAGCCTATCTCCTCTAGTTTTAGATTATATTTCATGTAAAAAATAAAATAAAAAACAAATATCAATTATGTTTAAGTTTGACCCAACTTGAGCCTAGTCACTATATTGTAACTTATAGTTGAAACTGAAATATAAGTACACATTCTTTCAACCTATTTACTATATTGGAAAATCAACTTCCATTCAAAACTTAAATATAAGCACACAAATTCTTTTCACTTAAATACAAGACAAATTCTTTTAGGTGATAGTTTCTTCATTCGTCAAGAACCATTTGAGATATCCACTAATAAGTTATTAATGGTATATATTTTTAAAACCCTGTTATATGCCATTAAATCTTGTTTTAATGCTATATAAGTGTTTTATGCTATATAAGCACACATTCTTAAAAAAGCATTTGTGCTTTATGTTATAAGCACACAAAATCTTGTTTTATGGTATTTTGTGCCATTAATTATGCTGTTTAATAAATTTGAAAGCATTTAAAATAATGTGAGCAAATTAACCGTGTTTGCTAGTTTGTTTAAATAAAAAAATGCAGATAACGTGGATTTGTCATCAACATAAATCTTTGAAGCCTTTCCACGTCTGAGATACAATTTACAAAGAAACCAATCTTCATCATTTAAATTTCCAGCTAACACATTTAGTATTATGTCTCTTCTTTGATACTAGAATTTGTCATGAACGGAAATATTTGAAGCCACTTCTAAGATACAATTTACAAAGCAACCAATCTAGATAATTTAAATGTTACTGAAAATTTGTGCACAACATGAAGTAAAATCAAAATAAAAGCATACTAGGTGCTTTATAATGAAAAGCTACATTGATTGATGCTCCTCTACCAAAAATTCGTCACCATTTCATATTTTAGAAATTTATAATTTTTTGTTTACCCAGAGAGAAAACTGTTTTAACTGTTAGAACTCATGAACTTCACGAGCGATGCTTTACAAAAAGTTCATGTTACTAAGCATTATGCAAATGTCGGTAAACAGGAGGGATAATTTTTTGTTTACCTAGAGAGAAAACTGTTTTAACTGTTAGAACTCATGAGCTTCACGAGTGATGCTTTACAAAAAGTTGATGTTACTAAGCATTATGCAAATTCTAGTAAATAGGAGGGATAATTTTCTGTTTACCCAGAGAGAAAATTGTTTTAACTGTTAGAACTCATGAACTTCACAAGTGATGCTTTACAAAAAAGTTGATGTTACTAAGCATTACACAACATTACACAACATTATGCAAATGCTGGTGAAAAGGAGGGTCAACCATCCTACTGGATCTCTCCCTTGATAACATCATAATACTCGAATGCCCAAACCTTATTGTTATTCAAATGCACCCATTGATGTATTATAGTTTGATCTCATGTATGAAGTATAAACATCATATTTCTGGCTCACTTCACTAGGATCAGAAGTTACTCCAATGGAAACCTTCCAGTACTAGTTGATCCTGGCTCACTTAAATAGGATCAGCAGTAACTCCAATGCCCAACCTTCATTTACTAGTTCATAGCTTGATCCTATCCCAACCCTGCTGAACCTCTGGCACTTGATGTATATAGCTTGATCTCCTTTGCTTCCTTTAAGAGTATAATGATTTCCTTTGCTTCCTATATGAAGTATAAACACCATAACACTGGCTCACTTCATTAGGATCAGCAGTAGCTCCAGCCTCCACTGCCCAACCTTCTGTAATCGTTGATTCTGCCATCCATCAAGAAGTGTGCCAAGTATCTGCATCACAAACTGCATATCAAGTAGCAGTGGTATACAATCACCACCTATACGAATTGGTTGGATCTCTTTCATCATCACTGCCCAACCTTTTGTACTCGTTGCTTCTTCCTTCCATCAAGAAGTTGCCAAGTATCTGCATCACAACCTGCATATCAAGTAGCAGTGGAATACAATCACCGCCTGTACGACTTGGTTGGATCTCTTTCATCATCCTCTATTGCACCAGGTAAAGTTGTCTAACTCTCTAAAGGATTAAATTGGAAACTTACTATGAAACTATTTCAAGGATATATGAAATTGCAGGAATCACTATCAAATATGCAGAGGGCTCAAAAGGGGATAAGGCAGCCACTTCCCTTTGATAGATGTGGTAGTTTTGAAGTCTACTAAGCAACTGGAAGGGTTGGAGTAGGCACTGATGCATGAAAAGATTGAGAAATTGATGAACACTGCATAGGGCTGATATATCATTAAACTGAACTGAACCGAACTGTGTACTCAACACCAAAGATTTCTGCTATAACAATAACATAGGTTTATTTTTCTGTTCCTGCTTTGATGATGGATAACACTTTCATTGTGAACCTAATGTCCATTGAAGATGGTTTTGAGCAGATGCTTCTGGAATTCCTGAACTAGAGGAAAGCTTAGTCTACAATTAATTATATATCTCTAGAAAACAAAAAAAGGAAGAAGCTGAGTCAAAAGAACTACCTAATGGACCTATAAATGGCTGTTACAGTAATGCAGTTTATTTTTCTATTCCTGCTCTGTTGATGGCAGGCACTTTCATTGTGAACCTAATGTCCATTGAAGAAGGTTTTGAGCAGATGCTTCTGGAATTCCTGAACCAGAGGCAAGATTAGATCCCCAACTGAGGTACATGCCTCAATGTGATAGAGGAAAGCAAGATCCTCATTGTCTAGCTCCTTTGGATTGATATGAAACTGCAAACCATTGATGAAATAGAACAAATTAAACTTGATATAAAATTGTGTTTTATCATGAAAATAACAAAGAAAAATACAAATCCCCAATATTAACATGAAGCAAAGATGAAGAGAGCAAAATACAAACCCCAAGTACTAATCCGAAGAAGAGAGAAATAGGTAGTCCAGTATCTATCATCGCCTAATCAGCACAACCTATTAATAAGAAAAACAACATCACTGGCAAACACATAAGAATTCCACCGATTGACCAAGTTGCAAGATTAAATTGACCAAATTGCAGCAATTTCAAATGTGAAGCATCCCAAGTTCCATTTTTGCACATTTAGATATTGACTTTTCAAAGAGTCTAGCAAACCCATATCCATTTCCATGCAAGTTAGACAACTATTTTTCTTTATATGTTGCCTTTCAATTTGATTTTAATTTTGAGCTGCAAAGCTTAGGGCTCAAGCAGAACACCATGCATTTTCTTTTACACTCATTTCCAAAAATAATAGGTAGATTTATTCGCAACACATAATCCCAGGTGCAGAGCTACTACTTACAGCAGGAGAAGACCAACTTCCACAACACAATGCCAAGGTAATCAATGGTTCAGACCACTCTAAACCATAAACACTCTGCATCATTGCCTCCTCTTCATATTTTCCATTTTTCCAATAGGCCTAGCATTCAATCAACTTGGGAAGGTCAGTTAGATACATAATTAGAAGAATTTAAAATGTCTTTTCTGAAATGGAAAATTATTGCATAAACAAACTTACATCTTTTGAGTGAAAGGGTGGTCGAAGTATGAAATGTTCGATAGCCAATGCATTCATCAACTTCCCTCCAACATTAAGGACTGTGTGTAACCCTCCCATCACAGTATTCACATAAATTAAATGACTGCAAAACAGTGGCAATATGAAATTCTACAAATTATTTCATAATCTTATTTCCATTGCAAAAGCAGGGTAACCTGTCATTATACAAGTTATAAAAAGTGCCTTCAATGTTCACCCTCTAATATAGGCAGCTACTACTATAGGAAACGAGCAATAAAGTCAATTGATTGCATTCTTCATTTTTGGCTATCATACCTCGCGCATGAGTGAAATAACCTTCTGAGGGGTGCTTGGTATTCCATTTTCAACAAAGGCCTAAAGTTTCTCAAGTGTAAAAGTTAAATTTGTATTGGTCACAAGAATATGCATCCTAAAGTGAAGATCAGTTGTTTAGAAAGCAATAGACAAAAACTGGGAGAGCCCATTAATGAGCTTGTTGTGATAGCAATAAAAAGAAGCTATAGATGTAAATTAGGGGTCATGTTACCATCATACATGCATCATGCAAGCATTGTAAATGTTGATCCAAAAGGCTAGCTTTTGCTGATATGTCAAGCCCTTTACATCTCCAGAACATAGTTTGCTCACAAGAAATATGAAAAGCAGAGACTTATAAATTAGGCCAAACCTAAAAATGACTAAATGAGAATGGAAACCTTGTAAGGGCTTCTAATTGACCGTTCAATGATCAACACAAATAATCTAGATTGTTTACAATAAAGGAATCAGTACAGGTGAACGATTTGGCTAAATAGCATTTAAGAGATGTTTATTGGTATTCCAATAAAGTGACAAACACACATCAATCTTCTGAATAAAGAAGCACAGCTTGAGAGCCGATCCAAGTCAAATGAGACTGCAGAGATATCATGGAAATGTTTGTATGGACCAATATCTCTTAGAATTGATTCAGAACAAACATCATAAGGATCTTTGAAATGCATTTCTTTTTAATATTCCATAGGTATTTTACAGTTTAAAGTGCTTCTTGAGCCATAGATTTTTGGGCTTACACTTCAAAAAGTTGACCGTGAAGCTATTGATGGTGTCTCCTTATTGGTTTCCAACGATGGCCTTGTTAGCTTCAAAAAAATACTCATCAAGCACTTTACAATATCTTCAGAAAGCTTATTTTGTTGTGTACTTTTCCCATCTTCAAAAATATTCAGAGATGGTAGTTTTGTTGGTCCAAAATGAGTAATCACTGGAGTGTGCTGTGTCTGGCAGATGTCATTACATCATACATAATTGAATCAATATATACTCATATAATATTCTTTAAGTGCAGGCGCACATAAAAAAAATGTATGTTCTTTACAACTTGAAATGAATACTCATATAATATTGCTAAAGTGCAGGTGCACATAAAAAAATGTATGTTCTTTAAGCAAGTCTTTTGATATCATACAAGATTCCAAATTTGCTACCTTTTTCTTTGGTGTTAGGGGTTGTGTCTCCATAAGGGTTGTACGAATGAGTGAGCTTTTTTTCTGAGCTCTGGTCTGGAGGCAAAGCATGTAGGTTCTTAGCTTTCAAATGCAACTGGTTCTCTTTCTCATGGCTAACAACTGGTATCCTTGATTTCCTTTGCTCTGTTGAGAGTTCTGATGCCTTTGTTTCTTCAAGCCCCCTGTAAAAATGAAGGCTACCATTCATAGCCTGGGATAGAAAGAAGAGGCTCTGGGTGTCTGGTATAGAGCCCAGAGAAAGTTGTCTTCTATGAAAACCTCCATCTTCCAAAGCCCTATCATGTGTTCTGGGGACTCATTTCAGTGTTCTAACCTATCCAATGAAATCCCTTTCATGGAATGAGGAAGAATTCCTACAAAAGAATCTTATTTTCCTTGTTTCCTAACATGATCAGATAAATCTCTCGATGTGGGAGACCTACGCAATACTCTCTTTGCCTTCAATTGTTCAGCATTTCCAAGAAGTTCCTTCTTCTTTGTGGATGATGAGGCATTATCTTCATTCTGATACATACCTTGTCTCATGTGTACAATTTGTTCCTCTAGGTGAACAACTTCTTCCTCAACCAGAGCTACTTCTACAAGAAGTTGCTTTGTCTGAAGAGGCCAGCAAGAAAGCATATTTGTCAAATATATTTCAGTATAATAGATTCTAGACACCTCCACTCAGACAAAACCATTTTGAGAAATTTAATATCTCACACTTTATATTTGTGAAGGCCTATAATTAGAGCAGAAAGGAATCCCTTACAAATAGTTCCACCTATCAATCCATTGTAGGTTTTTCTATAAAACTTTTTTTATCTGTGATTCCCTTACAAGAGGGAAAGCAATCCATCATTTGAAGACAAGAATATGGATATGATTTAAGAATTCTGAATAGGATTATAAAACTCTCATACAGGAATAAATGAAGCGAAAGATATGCCCATCTTGTTTCATCCACAATTCTAAATGCTAACTTTTCACTAAAACATTATGCTTGCAAACTAGATCTTCAAGGCATTCATTCAATGATTTTAATCACCTACTAAAGCTTGTTGTGTTCATCAGATTTTAAGTTTACCTTTTGAGGAAGAAATGATGGAAGACGAGGGAAAACTCCTAAAGGTCTTGTGAAGGCTCTTTCCAATGCTCTGTGCACATCCTCCTGATGCCTAAGTGTTCTGCGTAGCCTATCAACCTACAATTTGAAGAGAACACATAGTCAATAATACAGACATTAGAATTTGGCTACATATAATTATTCCGTTCAGATATATACCAAGGAGAATTTCAATCACATTGCAGAGACGAACAACCCAAAATTTCAATCACATTGCAGAGACGAAAAGAACCCAAAATCTGGACAAATTGGGAACAGTCAGAATCAATCAACAATGAACATTGCTCATATAAAACAATTAGCTCACACATAGGTGAACTATTGTATTTTTACCATTTACCAATGTATAGAGGGATATGAACTATGGAGTACCCCAACTTGAACCACTATGAGAACAAATTTCAGTACTTGAACTGCAATGGTTAAAGTTTATAAGAGGGTGTAGACCTCCCAAGCCATGGTGAGAAATGTATACCTAATATGCTCACGGATGTATGAAAGCCGAGCTTTTCCAACTCAAAATTAAAAATCAAAATCATCAAATCACATAGCTTTATACATCATAGTTGAATTACTAACTATTAAGGAAAACCCTGATTGGAATTTAGTTGTAGTGAGCAACTCTAGCAAGCAGCAAGAGAGAGAGAGAGCTAAACAATAGTAACAAATATCATACATCTTGCTCGAGGCTTAATATTCTTTCCCGGCATGAAGACATTCGAGAGTGAGCATTCCTTGCTGTGGATCTTTGAAATTCTTGTCTTTGAATAGCCTTCAGGAAAAAAAAACAACATCAGTTATTGAGTTAAACAAGGATGGATCGCATTCTGTTGGATGGAGTCTAAACCTTAGTTTGAATCAATGAATAAGAGAGAAAGTACCTTGTCATCATTCCCAGTTCTGTTTGTTAACCGAGAGAAGCTATTTCTCTGGGAAACAATGGATTCCTTCTCCCCACCATGATATGATAACCTGTCAGAGTAGCACACAACACAAGAACAATGAACTATAATATAAATATAGTATTATGTTGTTGCCATTAAGGGGAGGGCGGGAAAAATAAAGTAATTTTTTTGTTTCTTCTTGTATAAAATGGACAAATAGCATGGAAAGAAAAGTAGATAGGACAATACCTTTTAGTTTGGAGTTGGATGCTTTGCATGCCAGAAAGGAAGCTTGCATTGGCAGGAATAGGAGAAGACAAGTACAGATGAAGTAGTTGTACTAGTAAATTAAAAAATCGACTAACAAACTGTTGCAACCGTTATTTACTTACAGACCATATACTCTCTTATGGAGAGTATTTTGAAACGATTTGAGTATCGCAAATATTTGAAACCAACTGAATGTACAAATAGTATACTTGTAGTAGAAGTTAAAAAATGGGCAACAAATTTACTTTCAAACCAAGTATAGGGACACCATGGGGAAAAAAACAGACAAAGGTATGAAGTCAAGAAGTACAAGGTAAATATACACATGGGATAAATGTACAACAAAACTTAAGAATTTAGTATATATTGTGAATTGTTTCTATGTACATACAGTATAGTGTGAACTGTTTCTCTGATCATAAGAGAGTATTTGGAACGAAATGAGGATTGTGAATATTTGAAACAAATTTAATGTACAAACAGTCTAAATTGAGTAGAAGTAACAAATGGACAACATATTTACTTTGAAACCAAGTATAGGGACTCCATGGGAAAAATAATATACATATGTGTAATGACAAGAAATAGAAGCTAAATATATACATGGATTAAATGTACAACATAAGTTAAGAACTTAGTATAATGTGAACTGTTTCTATTTACATAGAGTTTTTTGCATTGTATTTGTAAAAGAACCGTTTGTTTGACATAGTATATACTTTAGAGAGGTGCATTACATGCAAGTAGAAGAGAAATATAATAAATGTACATGTACTGTGGTAGTAGTGGAAGCATGTAATATGTACAATGTTTGTGCATTCCAAGTGTGAAAAAGGCTAATACATTTATTCAATTAAAGCATAGGTTATGGACAAGGTAGTACATACAAGTGAAGGGTAGTAATGGCAACTGAAGAACGTGTGGGAATCAAAGAAGAAGGGTTGATGGGTTGTAAGGAGAGGGAAAAGGGAATTGCAAGCAAGGAAGAGGCTTTATTCATAAATGCAAGAGGGATTATGGCAATGACAACACCATGTAATGTTTATGTATTGAGCAAGACAAGGGTGGCGGGATACTAATTCTTTGCGGATCTTGCGCATGGTGTCCCTTTCATGCATATGGATCATGAGTTGAAGGAAGGCTCTTATTTCTGAGAGAATATTAATAGTAGGGTGAATCAGATTTAGTGGGATATTTGAAGTCGATTGGAAGCGTGCTTCGATTTATTGTAGCGATGCTTGTTGTTCCTTGATCTGCTTGCAAAAGTCGGCAAGGGTGTTCAGGTATTGCATGTCCATGTTTGTTGTCAAAGAGCTAGGAAGAGAGAAAACATAGCCATTAAAAGCTTAACATGTTCAAATAATATAGAGTAAAGGAAAGCACATTTTTTTTTGTAATTGAATTGCTATACTGATAGTTTTTTTTTTCATAGTAGCAAATAACAAAAGCAATAACATATTCACATCATAGATGAAAGGAAAAAAAGTTGAAAACTTGTGTAATGGACATTTTGTTATTCTTTTTTTTGTTTGTTCTATTGCAAAGAGACAAGAATGTTGTAGGTGTAATGTTATGGTAGATTCAAGTAGATGAAACAAAACGAAGTTAAGATGTTGGAATCAAATGAAGAAATATATGCATGAGTGCAAGAGTGTTTTTTTGGGGGGTTGATGGGGGAGGGAAGAAGGCGAGGTTGTTTTGTTTTGGTATTTAGCAAGTGAAAAGTGATAGTATTTGTTTTTATGGTGTTGTTTGTTTATTATTTTCTGTGTAACTGAGAAGAGGTGTGGGAAGCAATGCATGGGTGTAAGCATATGTGAGCAACTATGTTAAGCAACGTGTGGTGGAATTGATCCAGAGGCAATTAAAGTTTCTTCTTGTTTTCTTCGTTGGAAAGAAGGGATATCTTTCATACATGCATAGCGAGAAAAAGAAAAAGATGGAATTATGCATAGGTCAGTGAGTTGTCTAACTCTTGAAACTGCAGTAAATGTTATCCCTTGTCGATCGATGTTTCCTATGTTGATTGTTGCCTTCTGTAAGGTCATTCCTTGTGATTTGTGGATTGTTAAACCCCAGGCCATGCGAAGGGGAAGTTGTCTACGAGAACCTCTTGTTAAAGGGAGGATTGAGATGTAGGTAGGGTTAGAAGCATCCTATGGTGGGCCTTTGTAGTTGACAAAGTCAACAACAACAAACAAAGGAAGCATAGGTGGAATAGTGGTGGTGTTGTACAAGATTGAAACAACTTGACCAAGAGCACCATTAACAAGACCTGCCTCAACCCAAAGGTTTGTTGTAATCATAACTTGTTGACCAACGGCAAGGAGTATGACCATATCTAATTGTTCATCTTCTGGTGCAAGTAGTAGTGTTTGTTTCCTAACTTCTGCGGAACATAATGCAATCGAGACATTTAGTTGTTTAAGCATTTGTTTATTGTGTAAGGCAACATAATTGTTAGTTGAGAACAAATGGGTGGATTGATCAAATACGTGGTTCTTGGTTTGAGAGAGGGAAGAGGATGTCCTTGACATAAGAAGGGTCCAATCGGCAATAGTTGGTGTTGCATTCCTAAGATTGAGGAGAAGTTGGCAGAACTAAATTTGGGAAGGGTCATCTCCTTGTTAATGAAAAACCGTTGAGAGGGTTATGAATGTGTCAAAGGTACACCAAAGTGTGTTTCCACGTGATGCTCCCACATACATGGGGATATCTTTGACAGGTGGAAGTTGAACAAGGTCACCTACAAGGATGATGGAGCAGCCTCCAAAAGGGCAAGTTCGATGGGAAGGGAACGCTTCCCGAAGACGAGAGTCAATGTTGGATAAGAGCTTTGGTCCAATGAAACTCATCTCATCAATTAGCACATAGAATATATGGAGGAGTCGTTCTTGGAGGTTAGCAAGGGCTTGGACCTCAAGAGGAAGCATAGTATTTATTGGTATCTGAAGGGCATAATGTGTTGTAAGGGAATTTATGTTAAATGTCGTGACGCCAATTGGAGCAAGTAGGGGAAGAGGGGATGAGTTATTTGTAGATGATGAAGAGAAGGCATCCTGCAAGCATCCAATTGAGTAAGATTTCCCTGTGCCTGCAGTTCCTTGGATGATCATAAGTAATGGTTTTTTGGTAGTGTGTTGTGTGTAGTGGGACATAAAAATTTCAAAGGTTGTGCGTTGTGTTGGAGAAAAGCAATGAAGCAGGAGTTGAAAAAGGTTGTAGTTCTGCTTGGTTCGATGAGTGGTTCAAGTCAAGAAATGAGATGGCTGAGTTTTTCAAGTGTAAAGGTATATGCGTGTGGCCCCAATTTTGATTGGTGTCAAAGTCACGATGACCAAGCATGTCAAGATCATCAAGTTGTAGGTTGTTTCCAGAATGGAGTTGAGAGAGGAGTTCCCATTCTAACATGTCAATAAAGGAGGGAGGATGAACTTCATGAGGGGGAGGTGTATCAACATAAATAGTTAGAGGGGGTGAAGGTTTTCGATCAACATGCTAGGCATTGTAGCTCCCATGAAAGGGTTCCCATGCAGCGACAACTTCCAAGTCTGAGGAGCCAATATCTTTTGGCACATCACTGAAAGGTTTGTAAAGGAGGAGCTCACTCCAACAGAAATTGACATAAAGAGGAGAGGTGGAAGGAGGGATGTCAAGGAAATGAGGAAGGACATGCACAATCTTGGTCGGTTTGTGGGGCTTCCATTGACATTTTTTTCTACATGCAGAAAAGGACCAAGAGCGGGAAGCTTCGAGAAGGGGCAAGTGTTCAAATGAAGGGGGTCTTTGCATGTATGCAGAAATGAAGTTGGTTGGTGGGGGGGTGTTGGGGAGGTCTCGTAACACACGTTTGAAAATGGTCTAGGAAGTGTTCAGGGAAACAAATGTACGACTGCAAAGAGTCAAGGGAATTTTTGTAGCATATGGAAGGTTTCTTGTGCTCCAATGTCTCGATCAGCCACAGTTTTGGACAATAGTTTCCGGATAGGTAATAAGATTCCCTCTTCTACAGGGGCGGCATGTGCAATACGTGTTAGAATGTCATGGTAGCTTTCAGATTTGTTCTCTGCTTTCGAAGCATACTTTGAAATGTATGAGAGGATAGCATGACGCGAGAGCACAGGCTGCCAATCAACATTAGCTCTCCATACTGAGAGCATAAGAGGGTTGTGTACATTTAAAAGCTCATCATTTCTAGAGGGGATATTTTTTTTTGGCCAGAGTTGTCAATGAACATAGAAGATGTTTCCTGCAGTTCAAAGGGGAAACCATAGCGGCAAATGAGGGTTGTGCCCTTTTTGCGAAGACAAGAGGATTCACTGCATTTTTTGTGGCATTGCATAGAATTGACAAGGGTTTCATAGTTGTTATTTTGGTTTCCTTCATGTATGGAGGATGCCACAAGTGTGCAGGGGTCTTGGTGAGATGCTCGATGGAAGGCAGAGACACGAAGGTGTGCGGGACGAGGGTTCCATGCTGTTAAGAAGCTATCAAAGTATGTTTTTGCAGTATCAACGGTGAGGGGATCATTCTAATCAAGGCTGCCCATATTGGGTGCGTCCTCCAACCAAAGGAATCCATGTATGTGAGTAGAACCTCAGTTTTTCCATTCATACCTATATTAAGAAGGGAAGGAAAAACAAAACACAGAGTTAGGAAAAAATTCGAAATGTCAAGCAATAAAAGGAAATAAAATGCAAAGAGTAAGAGGAACAAACATGCACCAGTAATCTTTTGTTTGGAATGTGTGTAGCAGGACCTCTTCAAGGAAGATGGTGAATCTATGGTGCATATATAGAGACATAGTATGTGGATTGGTTATAATGTTATGAATTCTCCATTGGAATTGTGAAGGCAATGAAGTGGGAGGATGGGAAGGCATGAGCATGTGAAGGTCATGCCATTTGGTGTTAGCTGCACTGAGGGTAAAAAAAAAGGTTGGGCTACCAAGCTAGGTGATCATATCACACAGCTCACCTCGTCTTTTTTTCCAGAAAGAATGGGTGCCACGTAGAGCAGAGCCAAAATGCATGGCATGATTAGCAACACGAGAATATGGCATCTGGCTGAGTTGTGTGCGCAAAGACGAGACAGTTGCGGGGAGGGTGTCTGCTAGGTTGCGTTTAACAAAAACAACTGCGGTTGCTTGGCTACGATGGCGCATCATAAGGTTGTACAAGTAACAGCGGAACTGAGGGTGTTGGGAAAACCTATTATCATGGAATCAGATAAGGTGCAAATCATATTCCTGCATGGTGACTTCGTAAAGACGAGGTTGTTTTAGCATGGGAACCCCTGTGGGAAATAGAATTGGGAATGCCATTGAGAGGAGCCCTTCCATATTGTATTCATTTATTGGAGAAATACCAATGGGGGGCCAATCAATTGATGTTGAAGGGGTGGTAGGGGTTGTAGATGCAAACCGCCTAATTTCTTCAATCTCAGTGCGAGAATCTGGGAGTGAAAAAACAAAGGACGAGGTTTCAATGCTGTTGGAATTGGCATTGAAGGTGTTGCATCATCAGTAGCGGGTGAGGGTAGTTGAAGGTCAGGCCTAGGGGTTGTGGCATGGCGAAGAAGGGAGGACACATTTGTGGGTTCAAGTGGCAAAGAATGTAATGCTTGGAGGTCAAGGTGGACATCCTTGTAATAGGGGTCATTGGAAATTTTGAATTCCAATGCAGCTAGAACATTTGAACGGATAACCATGAATTCATAAGTCTTGTTTGCAGCATTGAATTTGCGAACAACAAGGATGTCCAAGTCTGCTAAGAGACGTGGAAGAGAGGTGGCTATTGTGGAGATGTCTTGTGGGAAGCTAATATGGCCAGAGTATTTGTATTGGCCACCACATGCATGCGTAACTTGAAGTATTGGATTGACTCGGGCAATTAGCATTTCTTCTATTTGAATCAAGCGTGCAAGTTCAATTGGCTGGTTTCTAGGATCCATGTTGTTATCTGTGGAGAATCGATGGCCATGTCGATCATTATTACATCGAGAGCATGTATAGATTCCATTTGAAAACTTTGTTTTCATATTTGGATATGATTCCTTGCATATGGAGCAAACATGAAATGGGTGGAGGCACGAAAGTCGGTTAAGAAAGCAAGCGTGACCATCTAGCAAGGGGGTCGTTGGAGGAGGGGGTGTAGTGGATGTGTGCATTGGGGTAGGGTTGATTGAAGCATTGATGTTTCCATGCCTAGATTGATAAATAAGACGTCTCTGCGCATTTTGGCGGTCCTTTGTTTGGCTATAAAGAAGCCTTCTATGTGCATTTATTTGGTCACGTGCACTATTGGGAAACATAGGTTGTTGAAGAGGAGTTTGCCTTGAACCTGGAGGAGACATTGATGGGAATTTCAAATGTTATAAATGTGTTATTGTAAGAAAAATTCAAGGCATGTGCATTAAAATCAAGATATGCAAAGTACAAATAAGAAGGTATGTCTACATATAGAAAATAACGCATTGCAAAAGTTTTTGAAAGAAAGAAGGTATAAAGCATTTTTGTGATGTATGTGGAGCATGTATGTATGTGAAAAGCAACCAAGGAGCAGCATAGTAGAAAAAATAAATCCACATATATGACATAATAAACATTGTATACATGTAAGAAAACGTGAAATGTTGCATGGACACATATGTATGGTGTGCTTAAAAAAAACACGTAATGTATACGATAACACATATGTCATGTGAGCACAAAATTTATAGTAGCTAATTACATTGCAGATCTTTGTAAAAAGACAAGAAAGTAAGGGGAAAATCTATATACAAGCAATGAAGGAAGGAAAGCGGGGGGGGAATATAGTGATCATGATGAAGTGGAAGAAACATAATTGGGTCGAGATGAGGTGGAATGCATTTGGAGAGATGGGATGGTGTATTGTAGGGTATGATGTGTCAAAGAAAGGAGTGAGGGAAGAGTAAGAGGTGGGAGGGTGAGTAAAAGCGGTGGTTGGAATAGTCGAGGGTGGAGTGTATGAAGGGGAGGTTAGAGACAGCGTGCAACAAGATGGATTTGAGTAGTGAGTGCAGATATTTCTTCAAGGAGCTTGGTTGATGCAGCAGCAAAAGGAAGCTCTTCAGAATTGACAATGGTTGTCTTCAAGCGTGTACTAGAGTTGAAAGTCTCTGTCTTAATGGACAAGGTGAACAGGTATCGGTGTGAAGTTACGTGTAGAGAGATATCCTTTATGGTTGAGGGCTCAGTGGCGAGCAGGCATAAATCCTTTGCAGAGACACCAAGTAGTTTGTTGGCTGCATCATCAAAAGTTGTGGCCCCGTTGATCTGGTCGGTGTGGTCTTGCAAGGAAAGCTTTAAAATGTATCTGTAGTCACATTCTGTGAATTCACCATCACATTTGTTGCAATTCCAAGTGTTGAAAGCTCTATGTGCAACTTTCTTCATGCATTGGACACCATCAACAAAGAGAGGGCATGCAAGGAAGTGGAAGTCATCCATGTTAATGTCAACAATGGAAGCGCACACAGAGAGCCAAAGGTTCTTATCAGAGGGTTGCATGCTTTGCAAGTCGAATATTGTTTTAGATGGGTGTGTTCGAGACATAGAGCCTATGTATTTACAGCTCAAGGATGGCAACGCAGTGCAAAATCCATGATTAGTGTACCATTTTTGAAGGTGATGGGTTTCCTCAATATCTGGATTGATAAGGATGGTACTATTGGGAACACTTCCAATTATTTTACCATTGTAATCCGTAAGACGACCACCCTTTATTGCAAGGACAGGTGGTGGGTTGGAGGAGTATAGTGAAGCAACATGTGAACCCTCAGTGTGGCAATGATGACCCCAAAGTGTGACATCGATGCTAAAACAGGATGTGTCTCTGAGGCAGACAGTTCTCCTACTTGTTTCAAAACCAAAATTTTTTCGAATTGTAGATGCAGGTGAGACAGAGATAACAAGGCCAACCAGGTCAACCATGGAATTTGAAGGTAAACATTGGAGGTCATTGATTGTTTTAAAGTGGAAGGAATGTAAAGGAATGGAGGGAAATGCATCCAGGCAAGGGTGGATGGTCAACATAGATGAAAGGACAATCTCAAGATGGTTGTTCAAATGGTTATATGAAGGGTTGCTTGTTTTGATTGTGCCATTCGAGATAGCGTACACTGTCCCTATTTCAACAAGGGAATAGAAGGTGTCAACAAAGTTGTTAAAGGCAAAGACATGGATCTCTTCTCCAGAAAAAACAAGAAGGTCAAAGCCAAATAGTTTCCCTGGGCCACGTTGGTTGGTGTATACATGGATGGGTGTCTTGGCAAGCACGCGACTTTGGATGGACCATTTTTTATAGTTGGGATTGAGTGCTTTGAATGGAATTACAGTAGTTGGCATGGATATTGGTGTATCTGATGCTTGGGATGAGTGAACATCGCTTTCTTCTGGGAGGCGACTAGATTGGATAGTTGATGAACCAATTGGAATGCCAAAGCTAGTCAGTAGTAAAAGAGGAACATGGCTCCCAACAAGGGCAAGCTTGCGGTGGACCAGTTCAAGATCGAGTATTGTAATAGTCCTGTAGGAAA
>LPNX010816003.1:12246-80143 GCA_001517045.1 Pseudotsuga menziesii | reverse complement strand
TGAATGGCAAGAACCTGTCAATGCCTTTTAATGAGAACTCCCTTTAGATGGTCATAAACATTGACGTGATCAGGACTGTCCAACTTGCACCATTTTTCACTTAAGCTTAAAATTAGAACGATGTAATTATTCATTGAACAAAGCTACCAACTTTTCAGATTGCACTCAGAGGTATGCTACTACCCTTGATGCATCTGGACCTAATGTAAGATTGTCAACGCAAGGTAGAAATTCTATAAAGAAAAAGAAAAGTCGGGAATGTCAATAACTTAAATGCCTTTCATTGAGAACACTCTTTATATGCCATCAACATTGGCGTGCTCAACACTATCCAACTCGGGCTATTATTTTCACTGAAGGTTGGAAGTCAGGACAATATAATTATTCAATGAACAGAGTCATCAAATTTATGGATTGCACTTTGAGGTCTGTTGGTGCAACTGATGCAGCTGACCCTAATGTGAGTCTACTGTGAGTTTGTCACCGCAAGGCAAGAATTATATGGAGAAAGAGCAAAGCCGGGAAGCTTCATAAAGAAAACAAAGGTTGAGCATATCTCTCCACATAATATATGGAAGACAGATGAAACCAATAGAAATATGCCAGTTTCTAATACCAAGTAAGTGGCATCCTAGATCCAACATCATCCTAGAAAAGAAAATGAGTGAAGCAATAGTTTGATGGAGCATAAGACAAATCCAATTTGTTACGATTAAAATTGGATGGTGCTATCCTTTTCAGAGTATAATTTACCTTATCTTTATTTTCTCTACATTAATTTCCATTTCACAATGACTGCAAATTTCGTTGGATTGGTACACGTATTACATAGTTTCAACCAACAAACATTAAAATTATCATAAAAATTTTTTGGTAAGAATTCTCTTTTCATGGACGTTTGAACTCCATATTTTTTTATATAACTGTAAGTTTGTGCCATACTTCAATCTCACAATTTATACACAGGGCAATGGTATAAACTCTAACACTTCGTATTTTTTTTAGCCATTAATGGTACCAAACTTTTGGTACATGATTGTGTCGAGGCATAGTGTCCATTTGAACAAAATTAACTTGTAAACTACTTCTATTCAAAGGGCCATTGTTACCCTACTTTGAGTTTCGCTTGATCTTTCGTATTCTTATCTTAGAAGCCCATTTTCTCACAAAAGCAAGCCACCCCTCTTGTTTCCTTATTAATGATTTTAAAAGCCAACTTTAACTTCAAGGTAAAGGCCTAGTTTTTCAACATCTCTTATACCTTAAGCTCACCAAGTAACTATAGCAGCCCAGAACATAGAAGGGGCCTTCACAAGAACCAAAGCAAGTTGATCTTATGTAAAGTACTTTTTAGTTCATTCTGGTCTTATGTAAAGTACTTTCTAGTTCATACTGGTATTTGGATTGGAAATGTTGAAAAAACACTTTTTCTTCATGACTTGAAGTGAACTATAGAGTGCATATTGAATCTGACCAACCCTAGAGTCACTTCACATTTCCTTAAATCTCAACGAGGATTGTAAACTGAAGGGAAAAATGAATACTTTAAGTTGAACCGTTATGAGTGAGAAACCCTAAATGTCTTCATAATGTGGTATGTTCTCTGGTACTAATGGGATGCAACACATGACTAAGTTGTTTAGAACCCTAAAGGAGCTAGGGTTACCTTCTAAGTTCAGTTATCTCACAACATCGACCATTAAACCAGAACCAAGGCGCTTTCTACAGTTGTTGCTCTGACCTCTCCAGAAATCGTCGGGCGAGCTCTTTCTACAGGACAGGCTCTTTCACAGAACGGGCTCTCCAGAAATCGCCTCACGGCACTCCAGAATCACTGGAGAATTGCGGTTCTGACCAACTCAAGAGTCATGGCTCTCCAAAAATCGTCGGACTGTAGAAGAAAGAAAAACGTGAAGCTGCATAAACCAGTGGACAGTACATAAAACCTATGAACAATGCGCAGCCTAGGAGAAGACACGCGTAAAAATCTATGAACAATGCTCAGCCCAAGAGAATACACGCGTAAAAGTACCAATAGCAAGAGGGACGATGACATCTACAGTGGTTTAGAACAAAACTTCAGAGAAAAACACCTAACGGCGGTCCATTGAAGTCTGTGATTTGATTTGATTCAAGATGCAAGCGCAAATTCTAAAATATGTTCAATTCTACGTTTTAGTACAGTTGTATATATTTCAGCTTATTCTTTACTTTGCATGTGGAATCATCCATCTCTCTTGTTACATTTCATTACTTATGACTTAATGCTTTATCCAAAACAGTTTAGAAAATTTCATTTTTACTGGAGTTTGGTGAAGTGAAAAATCCAAAGGGGACACAGTTTTAGTTTTTCTTTTAGATTGTTTTAGGATTTTTGAAAGTTTTAGAGACCCTCAAAACCTCTAGGACATGAAAAACTATCTTTGAAACTTTAACTTATAAAACTATGCCAAACATCAAATTTTTGCAGAATTTCTACTTCAAACTTATTTTTGCACCCTCTTGGAAAGGCAACCTGCCTTACTCATTTATCATTTATCCTCAACATGCCAGAACTCTATGGACATTGATTTGATTCATATGACAGTGATAACATAACTTTAAGGTATTTGGACTGGAATGACTTTAGAATCCATTAATTAAAAAGAGAAAATGACTTGCAGAGTGCACTCTGCACTCAATGGATTCTAAAGTCCCCAAATAAAAAAAGGATTCCTCCTCCTGTGTAAAATTCCGGTTCCTTCAGGCAATCTATAAAGACTATTCACAACTTGTGTTACAAGCATTTCCAGATAAAAAGTTTTCGTCATGTTTTCAAAATGCTGGTTGACATAAGGAATCTACAAAAACTCCATGAAATACTTTCACCTTTTCATTTTTTTTTCCATAGATTATTATTTTATTTTATTCCTATTAAGAAAATCTTCAAAATCTTATTACATATGCAATTTCCCCCGCACCTTTAAATAACTATGCACCCAGAGAATACAGGGGCACTCCATTGGTCTGGTGTCTACGTGCATATATTTATGTGCATTATAGAAGGTTCACTAAATCTAAAAGATGTATTCCATGCATTGAACATAGACATTCATCTGCTTACAGATTTGATGGGCAGGGCAATTTCTTTAACAAGGATTGGGATCTGAGCGAAGGGGAGGGCAGGGAATTCTATTGGTACCATGTTGAGCTGTCGAGATCTAATCAGAGACTGGTAGTGGCTGCACAATACTTGATTGTTGTTATTTGCCCACCTTTGAAGCTTCAAGATATCCTGTCTCTCATGAGCAGTGGGCCCTTTTGTGGGAATGTAGATGGTGCTCTTATGTTTAGGGTAAATTCCCCAGGCCCCACTATCAGCAAATCCACCCAAAGGCTTTCTACTAGGATTAGTGAGAATACTGTGACTACAGTGTCTCTGGGTAAGGTGCCAAGGCTAGGATTTTCTCTGACGGGCCAGTCTCTGCTTTCTGAGATCCCCAGTGTGGAGAGTCCTTCATCCCAGGCCCACTATGGGGGAAAGGAGGAGAACAGCTCAAAACATACCATAGAGCCCAATGGAATTGTCATCAGAGAGCATGTGCTGGAGTTTCTGTTGACTATGAACCATTTCGAGGAAGCTGATAACCATGTGCCCACTAGGGTCTCCAATATCCTTGTGCACATTGTGGACACCCATGTTGATCATCTGCAGGATATAGTAACCAGGCTTGAGATGGAGTTGGATACAATAGAGCTTGAATTGGATAAAGGTAAGAAACTCTAACATATTTGCTCTCTTTGTTCTACTTTTTATACCACCAGTGATTTTTAAGTTTAGTTTTTCATAATGAACAATTCTCAATTTTAATGCCTGGTAACCAAAGTGACATTGATACAATTTATTCTCGTAGCAAAAGTTGGGATTCATTTCAGAAAATTGCTTCTTGCCCCTTTCTTTCAAACAAATTTTAATCCTTTATCCATTTTGGTTTCCTTAAATACAATTGTTTCTTGATTGCAAAATGCTATATTTTCCATTTCTTAGTTGTCTGTAATCTCTAGAATATTCTAGATTTTTACTGTTAAATTGTAAATTCCACCTTAAGAACCAAGTATATTCTGGATTTTAATTCTTGATTTTATCAAGCCCTTCTAGCTATAAGGGATTGGGTAAACAGCTGAGGTAATTGTTGCAAAAGCTGTTTTCTGAGAAACAACTACATTGAGAATTTTGAAAGAGTGGTTCTATGTAAAAGCCTCCCTTGGGTAAATATCTGGGGGTAATTGTTGCAAAAGTTGTTTTCTGAGAATCAACAATATTGGGAATTATGAAAGCGGTTCCATGTAAAAACAAACACATCTTGTAGTTTTGAGATACTGCACTATTATTTGGTTTGTAAGAGATACCAGTACTTGTAGATTAGAATTTAGCTGAAGTCATCTAACAGTTGCCTTGGTATCAACAAATTTTGACAGAAATTCTGGAAAATAAACAATTTTAAAAAAATGAAATTGATTATGTCAGGTTCATTTATCACATACTCCAATTGTATTACGATTTTGAAGATATTATAACTCGATACAATTGAATATTTGAGTAGAATTATTAGTGTTGTTCAGCAATAAGTAGAAGAAATCTAAAAAAATGATAAAAATAAAATCCTGAACAGTATTCAGCATTCAAAATCAGCACAACTAATAAATTGTCGTGCAAGAATCACTGGGAATACTATTCGGTCAGATACTCCTTCTTTTCAGTCTAGAAAGAAAGGGAAAAATAGGGCTGATAAAGAGATGACTAGTCCAATTTTTGGACCTTGCGCCTACAAAGGATTTCTAAAGTCAGAAGTGAAAAGGTCTAAATTAAATTCATTCATTCTTCCAACTAAAGGTTAATAGCAATGATATACTGACCCCATTCGATCTAATAAGTTCTGGTAATAGTTCCTAGGGCAGTTCTGAGGATTTCGAAATGGCCATACCTGGCCCTAAAGTACAAGTGTCCCGGCTGTTTTGGTTTTAACCACAGCTTCCTTTCCCTTACCAAACTTAGCCCATGGATTTTATTTGAAAGTAGGCCCTGAGGTTAATGATGGTGGAACATTCACGCGCGGTCATCGATTAGGAGTAGTAATTTTTGAGATGGGTCGTAGTAGTTGGGGGGTAGGTTTTCCAACGGACGAAAGGATAAGATAAGAAAGTGCTCTTCAACAGAAGGAGGTTCATCATTTTGTTATTTCATTCCTCTACGTTCTACAAGAGGGTTGTGTTCCGTCATCCAACCAATTAACAGCATATATAATTTACCAAACCACAGAACACTGCAAGAGAATGGAAAAATGAAATTGCACAACAAATTTGCAATAGAAATGAAATTGCACAAAATGAAATCTAGGAGCAGTGGAAAAACAAAGTACCTGTGCTTTTTTCCTCTTCTTTGGCTCTTTGAATCAGAATTCCTGCAAAGGTATTCCTAGAAACAATGCAACTTCTCTGTGCAAACCCAAATAGTGCAAATCATTTAAAACTGCAAACTAAATGTGACCAGTAAACACCATTTATGCAGGAGGGAGGGGCAGTCGCCATGACAAGATGTTCAACCACCTCCTCCATGAATAGCAAGCTATCTATGGGGTTTAATAAATTCAGAATAAATGCCAAACTGAGAAAACCGAGAAAAAAACAGAAGCCATCCTCTAATCATCTGACCAACCCTAGAGTCACTTCACGTTTCAGACAGGCTCCTTCACAGGACGGGCTCTCCAGAAATCACCTCATGGCACTCCAGAATCGCCAGACAACTGCGGTTCTGACCAACTCAAGAGTCACGGCTCTCCAAAAATCATCAGACTATAGAAGAAAGAAAAACGTGAAGCTGCATAAACCGATGTACAATACAGAAAACCTATGAACAATGCGCAGCCCAGGAGAATACACGCAAAACCTATGAACAATGCTCAGCCCAGGAGAAGACACCACACAAAGAGGTGGAAAACATGCAAAAAGGAACACTGAAACTTGCAGGGTGAATACCCATAGTACTTCAAAATGCCCAGAGTTTATTGCGAAATGGGAGGACAGAGCAAGGCACCAACCGAAAAACTTAATCAATTAAGAACTCGAGGATGGGGGTTAAGTGGCAGGTCCAACCATCAATGCTGTCACTTGCGGAGGAGCTCGGACTGGCACTGATAATTCTAACCTTTACCTCCTAAAGATCCGGAATGCTGGACTATGAGCACGGAAGTTTTATACTACCCAGCAAAAGTCAATTTGAAGACACGCGGAGATCCAACGGATCACGAAGAAGACACGTGGAGAACCAACGGATCACGAAGAAGACACGTAGACAAATATAGTTGGCTGAATAGACGACGATATGAACAATGGTTTAAAAAAGAACTTCAGAGAAAAACTCCTTACGGCGTAATAAACCCATCATAGGGAGATATTACTCGTCAAGCCATTTCCGTTGATATGTGGAGCATCTTCTAACTCCTCATGGTTGAATATTTTTGAATTTTTAAAGTTTACTGATTAAAATTCAAAAATTAAATCATAATTTGAAAATAGTATTGAGAGGTCGGCCCATTAAATAAACAACAAATTTTTGAAATTTTGAAGTCAAATAAATTATTAATGAATTAATTAATCTGAAGTAAACAAAAAGGGAGGTCAGCTCATTCAATGTTTAAAGGATTTAAATTAATTAAATATTATATTTAACCTCACACACATGTATATATATATAACACAACTATCATATACAATTTTGTGTGCAAAAGGAAGTAACTTCGTGGTCTTAACTGAGGCTACCTCAGACCAGAAATTCCACAGTGGAATATTTTTGGGGGGTTAATTTTGGGAGGTATGATATCTCAGTTTCAAATAGAAGGAAGTTATAGTTTGGATTTGGAAGAAAACTACATTTTGAAGACACCTTTTGATAGTCCCGAAGTGGAGAAGAGACTGTTGATGTCTCAAGTTTTACCTTGCAACAGTTCGAGCTGTTTTCTATCACAATCACAAACTAGTCAAGAGTCCTAAGTTATAACAGCGAGCAGTCCTGAGTTTTGAATGAGTTAGCAGTTGTGAGTTTGCACAAGTTTGAAAGAGTTAGCACAAAATTTGAAGGAGTTAGCAGTCCCGAGCTTGGAGGAATCATCTACAATAGGTCATAAGTTTTCTCCATCAATTACAGTCTGAGGTTGGTCAAAATTTCATAAGTCTACAATAGTCCAAGTGACATACTCAACCAATGAATGTGATACATTCAGACAAGATAAGGTATGTATAGTGATGAAATACAATGATAGATGTATGTGATACATGTGTATGTATAGCGATGAAATACAGTGATACATGAGTATGTACAATGATGAAAAACAATGATAGATGTATGTGATACATGTGTATGTACAGTGATGAAATACAATGATAGATGTATGTGATACATGTGTATGTATAGTGATGAAATACAGTGATGTGTGTGTGTGTGTGTGTGTGTGTGTGTGTGTGTGTGAAGTCAGTGATATGCTTAGTATGCTTAGTGATTTGTTCAGTACACTCAGATATGATCAGTAAGATGCTCAGTACACAGTGATATGCTCTACTCAGTAATGTTCACATAGTGATATGCTCAGTACACATAAAAAATTTTAGTGCACAACGATTTGATGATTATGCAGGGACATATTCAGAGATTTTCTCAGTATACAGTGAGATGATGACATGTGATGACATGAAGCAATGATTTCATTGACGGGTCCACAGGTTCAGTTGAGAAGTTCTTCTTTAGGGTGGTAGGGTGGTGATAGGGCTCACAATTTCGTGAGTTGAGCTGTTGCAGCAGCTCGTCAGGTATAGTTGACAAAGCTTAGGCGGTTGTAGCCTCCTTCCAGTTGTAGCTGGAGAAGTTGTATCAAATTTGTTATTCCAGTTGTTGCTGGGTCAAATGTTTTATTATAAAGGCTTCTGTGGTTTCCCCCCTAGAGCTTGGGTTTCCACGTAAAAATCTTGTGTACTGTGCATTTTGTTACTTTTCATGAATATTGTTGATATGCTGCTATGATTGATGATTAGCAACTTGCTCTTAATTAAAGTTAAAATTTTAGATGGTGCAAAAACTTATTCACCCCCCTCTCAGTATTTCAACACAACTCACCCACAGATTGTCAATAGATTCTTACTCCTTAAAACAAAACAAACATATATATGGGTTTACACCCCCTATTTTGATATAGTTATTCCAGGCAAACAATTTGTTTTCAAGAGAAAGCCAACAAAATAATTCAACTTTTGTAGGACAATTCCACTTCAAAGGATACATATACCACCATTTGTCTTCATCTTCCATATTTAGAAAGGAAATAGCTTAAAATCCCTATCAATTCAAATTTAAATAGTATTTGGAAATTCCAACATGGAATTTGGTCTCTTCAACAAGCTATCTACATCAAATCAACTATTCATGGGATGTTGTTTCTAACCTAATTATGTCTACTCAAGAGAGAGATCATGTGATACTATTTATTCACCAAATTAGCAAAAGACACCTTCTTCTTCTAGCAAAATTAGGGAATGTTCAGACATAATAAATGCTCACTTCCATAATTTTAGCTCTCAATTTATTGTAAAAGAATCATTCAGCATCTAGATTAGTGGTTTTTTAGGCATATCTTTAGTGAAACTCAGTTCAACAGTTTCATATTGAACATGATACCAGTCTATGTATTAGTCAATGTCGCCTTATTGATAAAATTATTCAAACTTGTGATTAAGAGGTAGAAGGTTAAACTATAAGTCCCCAGACAATAACTATGAGTTTTTATTCTTATCACTTTATGATTTGTCATACTTATCCACCAATGAGTTGCCAATGAGATCTAGATCCAGAGGTGACTATGATCCATGTATTATATAATACCATCATTGATACGAAGATCAATTTTGAAAATGACTAACACATTTTTCGCCAATTTGTGTCTCTTTTTTGCTATTTCTATAGTTTAACATGGTATCATAGTCATGGTGAGAGAATGGATGATTGGACATATCATAGCTTGTATGATCTAGAAAGTTTTGTAGCCTCTCCATGGTAGCCATCCATGAAGAGCTTCAATTTGTGAAGCGAGTGATGTGAGTCAAATAATAGTAGTTGGAGTACGTAGCTCACTTAGAATGCAACTCTCCATCCATTTCTGAGCACAATAGAAATAAAGAGTAAGAGAGATATGACATCAACGAGATCCGACATTAATAATCCAATCTTTTCTTGTTAAAAGAAAATCCATCATATGCTTTAAAATCTCATTTACTCACAAGTAAGAAATCTATCAATTTTTGTATTGTGCTTGTGTGTTCTATTCCTTAATATGAAATTTTTATTTTTGTTCCAAACCTAGTACACATTTATTTATTGTAGATTCGTTGAACAAGATTTGTGGACAAAATGCATGTGTTTCCTCCAACCATGCATCGATACAAGCACCAATGTACAACGTCTAGGAACAAATAACCAAGGGAGATCAAGTTGTAATAGCCAATATTTATTTTTTTTCACACGTGAAAATCTAGGCCTTGAACTTACTTTTAGATTAAGGTCCAACGTGTGGTGGAGAGGAAAAAAACCCACACCCACAAACACAACCTAATCTTGTTGGATAGGAAGGGAGGCGTTGTGCAAAGAATATTTATTAAATCATGAACAAGAGTTTACAGATCTCAAATATCGTAGTTGGACAGTCATATAAATAGCGTGTGGTGGAGAGGAGAAAGACCCGAGACCCCACCCCCCACAAACACAGTGTAAGTGTAATCTTGTTAGATAGGAAGGAAGGCGTTCTGCAAAGAACCCTTCCTCCCAACCGTCCACACGCACCGAGTAGTACACGATGTCAAGGGAGAGACACTAGGCAGCCTAAAAAAGTGAATAAATAAATAGAAATACAACCAATAAAAGGTATGAAGTAAGTCCGATTTTCTGACTTGAAATTCAAGTGGAAGCATTATTTTATTTTATAAATATTTGATTATTACTTCAATGCTCTTGATGCGAAGGTTTCACGGTATCACTTTTTGAATGGCCTATAATAAAACGAATAGGTAAGACCGTTATAAAAAGTGTTTTTCAAACTCCTAATGTTATTAAAGATGAAGGACGAATCAGGTATAAAGGTAAAAGAAGAGTAACACGGGTTGATGAATTTATGGTAATTTGAAGTTTAAGTTTAATGTTTATCTCAAATGGTGATAGCGATATTTGTCGGAAATCTTGTAAAGAATTTGAAGAAGAAAATAAGCTTAATGACTTATCATTGAAAATGAGAATATAAGTTTAGCTTCAAGATTTATTCACTACTTTATTAGTAAAAATATTCATTTTGTGGTGGTGAACTTGTCATTGTCAAAGACTTCGCGTGAAATCAAAATAAAAGGATTTAAGGACACTAGTACTTGTTTGCAATGGTGATTATGCTAGTGGTATAATTTAATGATGATATTTTTTTTTTGTTTTAGTTTAGTTGGATACTATAATTTTGGGGAAAAAAAAAAACAATCACACTTGCTTATATTATGTTGTAATATGACAATTAAAAGTTGAAGACCTCTTGTTCAATGTCTTGGAAAGTTGAAAAACAATTTAATAGCACATTTGCATGAGGTGAAAATTTTAATTCAAGTGTTTTTTTGAATTAAGGTTAAGTCATTGAAATGTAATGTCAAAAATTGACTTGCCTCAAATTTGAATAAGGAGGTCATTTTCATCCAACTCTTATTATTGTAATCACACTTAAGGGTGCATCATTCATAGTTCCCGACACCCCTAAAGTTGGCATAAGAGAAAGCAAGCAAGTACAACAGGTAAAGAAGGAAAATGATTACAAAATGCAAATCAATAAATTAAAGACTTACATGCCTTAGAAAATTGGAGAATAGGGTTGTTAATATTCACAAACAAATTGAATAGAAGAATCAATTGAGTGAAGAACTCCAAACAACATTAATTGAAAAGAAGAAGATAATAGAAAACATGGTTGAGGCATCTTCTAACACAAGCGACCATATTCAAATTGTTGATACAACTTGTGATACAAATTAGGTAATGGGAAAGATTGATGCAAGTTGAGGTACAAGTGATCTAGTAAAATTGCTTGATAAAGATAGTATGGTTTATGGTTCCTTTTCGAGTCATGGGAAGGAATCAATCACAAATAGTGAATTGATTAACACGACTCTTGAAGATCAATCACAAGAAGAAGAAGCACAAAGTAATAGCAACAACAATGAATGTGATTTTGAAGTTTCATAAGAAAACATTTATGAAGAACATCTTGAAGCAAACATTGACGTTTCCAAGATGATTATCAAACCTTGGGAAGAATTGCAACTCAAAAAAAAGCTATATTCCTTAGGATATGGAAAATACAGTATCTTTCATATTCCATATTACTCCAAACCAGTTTAGTTTGTGAGTGTAGGATTTCTTGATGAAAATTTGAAGGATTTTGAAGTTAATGAAGTAGTTATTCAAATAGTTGATGATAAACACATGGAGGAAATTCATAACGAATACCAACATTTCCATAAACTTTGTCACATGGAGAATCAATGTTTTGATCTCCATCCTTTTCTTCAATGAGGGAAGACAAATCATCACTCAAATAAATGCCAAAAGAACAAGAAGGTTTAGAAAAGAACAATGCATTACGGGTGGATAAGTCCTTGGTGATGGAATCAACAAGTCAAGAAGTTGCATAAGTCTTATAGTCTATTTCAAACACGGGTAAAGACATATTTGAATGGTGAAATTACAAAAAGAAAACAAACTTCAATCAATTAATGCAAATGTTAATTTTGGGCATGAATATGGCCCACTCTAAATTGCTACTCTTGTGTATCTTAAAGGGGAGAGTACAAAAATGACAAGAGAAAGGTACTCTCTTGCACCTCAAGGGGGGGAGTACATTCAAGAAACAATATCAATTTAAAAGGTTAGTGGTCAACCAAAACCACCACATCCATTGATGAAATTGGTTAGTGGTCAACCACACCACCAAATACATGGTATCAACTTCAAATTGGTCAGTGGTCATCCAAAACCACCCAAAAAATGGCATCGAAATTCAATTATTGAAGAAGAACGCAAAATATTAAGTTTGAATCCCTTCCACATTCTTCTCACCTTGCACCTAACAGGGGGAACATCAATGATGAAAGGCATGATTCAACATTCGAAGCCCTATCAATTCAAATTCAATCAGTGTTTAAAAATTCTAGCATGGAAACTAGTCTCCTCAACAAGCTATCTACATCAAATCAATTATTCATGGGATGTTGTTTGACACCTAATTCTTCTACTCAAGGGAGAAATTCTATGATACTACTTGTTCACCAAATTAGAAGAAGACGCCATCATTTTCTAGCAAAATCAGGGAATTTTTAGACATGGTAAATGTTCACTCTCATAATTTTAGCTCTCAATTCATTGTAAAAGAACCATTCAACATATGGATTGGTGGTTTTTAAGCATATCTTATGTTCATTAGTTTCAAATTGAATATGATACTATTCTATGCACTAGTCAACATTTCCTTACTGGTAAAATTATGCAGACTTGTGATTGAGTGGAAAAATGTTAGATTATATGTCCCTTGACAATCACAAATTCCTATATCACCTCTCATATGAGTTGGTATTCTTATCACTTTATGATTGGGTCATACTTATCCACGAATAGTTGTTAGAGAGATCTAGATCTATATGTGACTATTATCCATCTACTATATAATACCATCACTAGTATGAAGATCAATGTTGAAGATGGCTAAAGTCGTTTCCGCTATTTTCTGTCTCTTGTTTGCTTGGTCTATATTTGAATGCATCAACCATCAACCCAAATGGTATTTTATAAACGAAATAACTTTTATTATAGCAAGGTGTAGTGTCCATGTCTGTAATGAAAGAAATTTCATCAAATGATTGAATGGATTTTTTAATTTACCAACTTGCGGAAGATGCACTTTCCCTTTAGCATTTTAGCTTGGTGTATGACCTTGTTCTGAAAAATTTCACATCGACACAATTATCTACAATAACCATAGGTGGATTCACCAATTATATAGGTGAATTTCTTGTATTTTTTTGTGGGTTATTTTGTAGTGATGGTTGCAATAGGTCATTGGAAGCATATATTCTAGATAATTTTGCATTTAAATCACTTTGGCCTCGTAAGATGAATCTTCATTTTAGATTATATTGGAAAAAGTATGGATACTAGTGATCCTGATCATGCGGTGTAGTTATATGAGAATTTTCAATTGGAAAGAAATATTTGTTAAGTGTTGCAATGAAGAACCTACCATGAATGTTAAGGACAGGTAGCAGCCTTGTGCTCCATATAGGAGAATTTATGTTTGTTGTAGCTTCAATTGTTGTTATGGTGTCTAGCAATAACTTTTCAAATTATAGGACATCATGGTAAGGCTTCAATCCATTGTTTCAAATTTTATTCCTTGATTCTTATTCTAACGAGATGATTTTTAGGGTATTTGCAATTGCATAACATTTTTCTTTAATAAATACATTTGATTAATTTTCATTGACTATGTATTTTACAATGAACTGGTGAATGTGTCACCTCCTCTTCTCTTCATGTGCATGTAAAAGAGAAACATAATCTACATAAAAAACAAGGTCAGTTGCTTGTTTTGAAAAGTAGGTGAATAAGACCACGTTTTCATTCTTGAATGTTTGTTCCCTTTTGCAACTTATTGATAAATAAACAAGAATGGTAATAATATTAACAATATGTATGTTTCAGCAAAGAAAGATATAGTTCTTTACAATTTTAGTAGACTTGTGAGGATTTGAAAGGGAACCCAATTATATATTTGCTTGATTGTAATTTCCTAGAAACTAGAAAAGGGCAATATCAACTAGAAAACCAATGGATAAAAGATATATGGGTCAATATAAAATTTGATGGAAAATATAAGGGTATAAGATCTACATATCCTCTTATCATATACGAATCTATACAACCAATATAAAATTGTATAGAATCTATATGAATCCCTTAAGCATACATGGATCATATATCAATGCTAAGGGGATACATATACTTTATACATTGTAGAAGAGACACATCCAAGAGGTGCATAGTAAACAAATGAAGGGTTTAAAATGAAAATATATTGAATATGCTAAGGGGACACACATACTTTATACGTTGTAAAAGGGACCTATCCAAGGAATGCATAATGAATAGATGAAGAGGCTCAACTAAAAAAATAATGCAAATATGTAGCTAAGAGTCCACAGAAGCCAAGCATTTTTGTATAAATATTCAACATGTATCATGACATTTGTGTCCATAAATTGTCCACAATATGATACAAATATGAGCATCTAAAACTTTGTGGCATACAACTTATACCACATCATTAGCCGATATTTCCTGATATAAAAATTAATCTACATAAGGTGGATGGCTCATGTTTAGAGCCATCTATGAAATTATATTTATTATAGATTCACTTAGTGTTGTATAGGTTCCATTGAATTAAACTTATGCTTTTAATTTTTCCCACCTGAATCGAGTGGATTGTTGCAACTCCTAATATCCCTAATCACCTCGTTTGTCAAAGGGAATGCTACAAGTTTTTTATTGGAAGTCATAGAACTAGCTTAGTTAAAATGAGTTCCTTCACAATGATATATCGTCCACAACCTAGAGGAGATGTGATAATTTCATCCCATTTATTGAATGTGTTCCCAATTGTTGTTGTGTGGACAATTAGATTCTAAAAGGTTTTCATTATGGACACAATTTCATGGAAATCATAGTGGAGAACATGCCATTGTACAACAAGAAATCTACTAGAAGTGCAATCAGTATCTTGTTACAAGATAAGCAGTGATGCCCCTTTAAGAGGATGTGATTTGTTTTCCACTAAGATAAAGTTGTGATTTTGATATATTTTTATTAGTTGTGAATATTGAAATGGTTCAAGTTATCGTCTTTTCCCTGATTTTTATAAATCATTTCGTCTATATTCAAGCCCCAAGGTATAATACACTTTATAAATTCTCTTCACTGAAGTAGATAAATCAAGGAACACTCATATGCCATATTTTAAGGTGGCACATGACAAAATTTGTTGCCCTAGGTGAACCAACACTCCAATTAGATGGAAACATAACAATTATCCTTGAAAATACACAAGGATGTATCACATTACTTCTTAAAGATGAATGCAATACTACATTTACATATTTATTTTCCACATCAATCTTAGGAAGTATTGCATTGGATTTTATGTTCAGAGCACACATTCTCGACCTAAGTCACATGAAATTGGGACATAGAGACACAAAGACATGTAGGTTCAAGTGTCTAATAAGGGAAATATGGACACATAGATTTGAGTGCCTAACATGGGAAATGTAGACCCCTAGAAATGCGACATGCTATATATAATAATAATCATCTGATTTTAGGGTCACAACCTAGTAACTTGACATGGAGTTGATGTATGTGACCCCTTTGTATGTTGGACAGGGATCCTCTCCACACAATGATTTGACATATATCCATTGAAAATATTTACAATTACAAAAATTTAGTATAGACATAAAGATGATTTTTTTTGAACACTTAGAAAACAAAAATACATCAAACACACATTGGGGCACATTTATTGACGCATTGGCACATATTGCATGTGTTTTTTGAATTTTAGTGAATTTTTGAACTTTTTTGGTACTCTTTGTTATATTTTCAAGTTACTCTGAAAGTTTTTACACATTGTTAATTTGGTGTGCTTCAAAAATTTGGTATACATATAGTATGTTTAGCCCCTAGATGGTCTAAAATGGAGAGTTTCATGGGAGTTTTTCCGTGATGGATATGCACATATAATATAGCTTTCTTAGTGGATGTTTCATCACAGGATGGTGTTAGGTTGGATTTCTTCCCTTAGGTGTTGGATATATGTTGTTTGGATTGTAGATTCCCTTCATTGCGACCACATGGAGGGATCCTTTAGTTGGAGAGTGTCGTACATGGGATGTGGATCATGGAGGAGGGATTCAACTCCTAATTGACAAATGATATCTTAGATTCTTGTTTGGAAGATTGAAGATGACTTGGGCACGTGCCGGAATTTGATAGTGTTCATGTATGGGGTAGTTGACGAAGTGGAGATTCTTCGGAGGATTGACGGAGTTAATGCAGGCTTGTGATGTAGTGTTGTGGGACTTCTTTGTGTAGCTACATTGCCTTATAGTCATTATTGTGTGTGACATTACCTTGGAGAATGCCACATGTACTTTAGAGTGTATGCATCACTTGTGTTGGATTACAAGGGATCATTGTAGGTTTCTTGTAAGAGATAAGGCCCAAGTTGTATTTTTTTCCTCCCTTACCTCTCACTTAAATAGAGGAAAGAGAGAGTATTTTCATTTATCATCCTAGTGATCATTATTTCCCTCTTTTATTTGTACTTATCTTCTTGGAGGAATTTTTTGGGGTTTCCTCGTGAACGTTTGGTGGAATTATGAAGTCTAGAGGATATTTTTTCATCTGGAGTTTACTCTTGTGACTAGGGTTTTCTCTTATGGATGAGACATTGGTGATGATATTTTATTTCTCTTTCTNAGACATTGGTGATGATATTTTATTTCTCTTTCTCTTGGACCTTCACATGTACTCTCTCTCTCTCTCTCTCTCTCTCTCTCTCTCTCTCTCTCTCAAGGTTCTAGGGTTTCTTAGTCTTCTTGGAGTATCTTGGATCATATTGGGGGTTTAGGGTTAGATATATCACTTAGATATTGAAGATTAGGGTTTGAGAGAAAACCTTAGGGTGGATTGGTGAAAAATAAGAGAATATGAGGATGTCTTGATTTGGAGGATGTTTTGGAATAATTCTTGCATATTCAATCTTCTTGGTTGCTAGGATTTTGTTGATTTTCCCAAGATAATGTTTGGAGAAATGGGAAAATTTCTACTAGCCTTGAGTGAAGGATATGGAATACACATGCACTTCATCTTGATCTTATTAATGAAGTTTCTAGTTTTCCAAAACTTGTGCAACTTCCTCATTTGATTTTCAGTTATGTATGTTCTTTATGCATTGTTATTTATCACAATATAAGTAAAGGGACAATTAATGCTAAGTGGTTTGGAATATGAATGAAGAGTATAAGGGGTTGATTTTAAAGCTTGTATTACTGCTATAAATGAGTATTTGCAAACCTATTTATTGCTTGATAAGTTTCCCTAAAAGAGTTGAACCTTGTCCTCTTTGATTGATATCTTTTGTCTGTAACATATGTAATAAATATAAGTAAATATTATTGATACTACTAATAATTAATATATTACAAGTAAAGACTCATGAAAATACACGTCTTATTTAAAATACATGATTTATTTAAAGAACATGACTTACCATTATGACCAGTCAATGTGATAAGAACATCATCACATGGTCATTGTATCATCATCTCATATTTTATACATTTATTATTTACTATCCTATATGAATTATAACCTATTGTCCTACTTGAATTGAATATTCGACTACTGAATTCTCTTGCATATTCAGGGAACAAATCTTGTTCATCTAATTCTCCTTGAATTGCTAGGAAGTTTTGGTTTTTTGGAAGTGAAACATTTTAATCTTTTTGTTGTTATTTTTTATATTGTTTACAATGGAAATAAGGCTGAAAATTCATAGGGATAATATTCGAGAAACCTTCTAGTTTGAATGTGACAATGGTAGAAACCCCACCAAACTCTATCAAACTCCTAAAAAATGTAATAAGATGGTGGCCAAGGCCACATGTACAAAAATGAGATACAAAAGGCCCCAATAATGAGGGGGTGCCTCCACCAATTGAGGAATAAGGCCAAGCCAAGCCAATAAAATAACCTCCAAAGGTTTCTCCAAGAGGATACTCCAACAAGAAATGTTTCCACATAGATCCAAACAAGATCTTAGAATCCATCTACGTGAAAAGCATCCTCCATAATTTGAGACCCAAAGATGCTCCATCAAAGAAATAAAACTAGTTATATAATCCTCCAAAGGTTGGTTTACCTAGATATGTTCAACATGCAACCTGGGAGTCCTCCAAATCACAATAAAATCCCTTCAAATGGATTATTATCCCACCACTCCAAACATACTCCAAGAAAATATGTCCACATAGAGAGGAAACAACCCTAATTCAAAATGAAAAACGATCTCCTGAAGTAAGAAAGTGATGTTCCTCTAGAGGACAACCCCTCCAAATAGTATAAAATATTTTCAAATATGGCCATGAAAACTTCCCCAAGCTAGATGTCATTTTAAATAAGGTCTAATATATTGTACAAATCCCTCAAAGTTGAACTGCTACAGATAAACGGAGCTGAACAATAGTTCGCTCACACAAATAATCACCAAAATACTTGGAATATTAAATAAGCCATAAGAATGGAATATAATATTGAATATAAATAGAATGATTGTTTACAATGATAAGGGACCCGTATAAATAGGTCCTCATGGTGACTATTCACCCAAATGAGGTGTCTCTTAATCACGGGGACTTCACTTAGTGAACCTCTCATGTAGCACGTGAAATCATGGGATATTAAAGAATACCCTTAATTTTGGCAGATATTGACCTAGACTCTTTTTATTGAAACCCCCTCCCAATACCTAAAACCTTTCCCCCACCCCTTTTTATACCCCAATCCTTATAAATGACCCTACCCCCCAGCTTAAACCCCTCATCCCCCCCAATACCTACAATATATTGGTTTGATTTTGGACAATTTTAAAACCCACAATATGAACTAACGTGCTATGATATTAATCAACAAGTGAAGCCCCCGTGCTGTTAATCACCCTAACTATTAGTTATTTTATTATTTTATTATTACTTATTGTGTTCATAACATTGCCTCTCTCTTAGAAAGGATTTTTCCCCAAAGCTTTATAATGTTGTTGCATCATTCCTTGTGATGTTGTAGCTGATGAAACATTTCGATACAAGATTCTAAGTGTAAAGCATAACTTCTGATATGTTGATGGATTAATCTATCCCAAATTGATTTGTTTTTTACTATTGGGATTCACTAATGATCTGTCGTTGGGAGATTTGATCACATTAGTACCATTATATTTTGACATTCCCCCTTAGGTTATCGGTTTTTATGATTGGGGTGTAGATAGAGAATTTTCACAATGCCATTCTCTTTTACGAGCATCATATTTTGAGCATTGATCTTAGCTGGAAGTTGTATTTTCATCCCTTTAGGTTCTAATGTTTCATTATGTATCTTTTCCAACTTGTTTTCTAACTTCATGTTGTCATTTTGAAACTTCTTAACCAATTCTACTTGTGATTTTATGTCATTTTCGGACTTCTTAAGTTTTTCCTTAAGATATTCATTATGATTTTTGATGTAGCTATTTTCTTCCTGCTTTTTTAGAAGTTTTCCTTCAATTCCTTCTGTAGACTATTCTGCCCTTCGATTATTTTTCAACTTCTTCATTTTCGTGACTAACGTCTTATTATGTTTCTTTAATCTAAAAATTTCTTCGGAATTGTTGGATAATTATTTATTACTTTTTGTGATCTCTAACTTGTGTGCCTTTTTAGAGTAGTCATTTTGTTGTTGAAGAACTTTTATCAGTTATCGACACTGGTCGATTTCTTATTCTTGATCTTCTAATTTCTTCCGTATATGTGCTAGTTCTTCATCCTTGTCGTTAACGATTCTTTTTCAATCGTATTATTTTTGCTTTGTAATCTTATATTTCTTTATTTCTATCTTGATTTTTTTAATCTCTGATTGAAATCACTTTCGTCTTTTAATTCCTTGATTTGCGTAGAATTTTTCTATATGATTTTTCTGGTCGGAATTTTTTTGTTCCTTGAATCTCATGTAGTTTAATCATTACTTCTGATTTTGTATTCATGTCGCATAAATCTTCATTGTCTCTTCGACAACACCTTAAATTTTTTTCTAGTTTAATCAACTTCCATGATCTCTGACTTCTTCGATGATAGATAGTATTTTTTATGAATTTGAATTCTTTGATGAGCCTTCAATTGGATTTGACTTCTTCAAAGATTCTTCCTTTGATTTAAACTTTTCGGCAAGAATTTATCTTCCTTTAATTACTTCTTTTAACTTTGACTTATTTTCTTCTTAAAACTTCTTTGTGGATTGTGTATAGATTGGGTGAGAAGGAATGTTACCCTCCCCACCCAAGTTCAAATCTTGGGGATTAACTTTTATAAAAAATAAATACTAAGCCTTTGGACTAACCCTTATAATATATTTTCCTAAAATACAATTGATCCTTCACTCTATAATTTAATTATTTTCTCCTTATCATAAAACCCATTTTTATTAATGTAATGGTTTTTTATATTAAAAAACCAAGTGTGGTTTCATAATATAATGGGTTGATTTTTGTTTTTGTTTTTGTTTTTTTATCCCTTTTTTTATTTTACTTTTCCCCCTTGCTTCTTTTTCCTTCTTTTTTTTTACTTTTTTTTTAATAAAGTCAAAGACCTAAATTCAAGGAAACCTTAACAATTTTGGCTAGAATAGATTTTCTCTGATACCAAATGAGTGGAACAATAGTTTGCTCACACAAATAATCACCAAAATACTTGGAAGATTAAATAAGCCATAAGAATGGAATATAATACTGAATATTGAATATATAATAGAATGATTGTTTACAATTATAAGGGACCCATATAAATAGTTCCTCATGGTGACTATTCACCCAAACGAGGTGTCTCTTAATCACCCTAACTATTAATTATTTTATTATTTATTTATTACTTATTATGTTCATAACAAAAACATTCATGTCAAAGATTGCTGCTACAAGTTGCTTCATTTCTCCATTTGTGGGACATCTTTTACCACCAAATTTTTTTTCTAGAGCCGCTACTACATGAAGATTCACATTTTGTTGTTGTTTGAAGGGTACAACATGTACATGTTTCCAAACTAGAGTTTTATTGTTGTTATGAGGATCAAATATTCCCATATTCACCCATAATTGTTTCTTTGAAGGTGACAGCATTCCCATAAATAGGAGATAATGAGGTTTACCACTGTTTTTGGCTAGAGCATGTATAGATCTAATAATCAATCTTATTCATTGTTGTATGAGAATATGGATAGTCCTAAAACATGCTCAAGAGTGCCCAAATTGTAAATGAGGTTATTCATTACCTTCTTTATCCATAGGTTTCTTATATTTGGAGGTTTCTCATGCCCAATATTGTTAATTTAAGGGTTTTTATTGTTGTTTGCACAAGAACATGCCCATGTATGATAATAATGGTTGTTTGAAGGTTAAACAAGGGTAAGACATGCCTAGGTCCACCCAAAACTACCTTTTACTTGCACCATAATTCCCACAAATTCAATATAAGGCCTCTTAATATTGTTTTAAGTCTCAAAACATGTCCACATCTTCTTGAATTAGGGCTTCGAGATTGTTCTTTCTAATAGATTCCATATTTTTTTCCTTAATTTAACAAAATAAACCCTAATATAAACCCAATATACTATCTCATTCATCCCCAGAGCCATGTATTTTATGATATTAACAAGATATATGATCCAAAATGTAAACCATCATATCCAAATGCATAAGTATCATCAACTATTAGGGAATTATCATTGTTGTTCACCATAATCCAACTTGGAAAACCATCCTTGATAAGAAAGTCACAAAGTAAAACCTCATGTTCAACCAAGGTTAATCACAAGTGGACACCCATGCAAAATGGGGGGTGTTACCGCACAAATTAGCACCTTTAAGATAGGTTAGCGAGTGTCGGTTCTAATATTGGAAACTATTTTAGAGATGCATCCATTATCACTATAGTGCACTTTCCTTACGCTTTAATCCAAATCCTAGAGGTCAAGGGGTGTCTCCAATATAGGTGAAATAGACCTACACTATAGGAGTACCTCATGAAAAACCTCTTAACAAATATCAATGCCTTAAGGAGTCAAATCAATGAATACAAACATGTTTACCAAGTACTTCAAGATGACAAGATTTAGGATGGATAAATGCTCACAATTTTTTCAAATGATAGAAAACCTTATTGATGTTATAAGAGGACAACCACAAAATATGTGCTCATACATACATACATATATATAAACCACTTACAACAACACCAACTTACCAAGGAAGGTATCCTTGATGGAGAGGGATAATAATCTCACTTTTAGTGTAGAAAATGAATGAGTAATACAAATATGAAGTTGGATTACTAGATCTGGTTTATGCACTAACATAAAAACTCCTAAAAATTACAATATGGTATCTCAACCACTAACAACATTCCAAGAAATCTATAAATATGTTGCATAAATAGTTCAACAGCTTTTGAAACCTTCTTATTACCTGCAAAATCCATGGAAATAAAATGGGAATACTTACTCAATATATTAGCCACTACATAAATAGATTGTTTTACTCCCACCTATGGTTCGTCGACAATGACATCCATGATGATGGCTTCCTATTTTTGGTTAAGAATGGGTAGGGGATACAACAAACATGGAGTTCTCACATTCTTTTTTTGTTTCTTTGGAAATTTTCACAAGAATCCACAAAGAAACAAAGAAAACCCCTAGTTTCTAAGATCACTAAAAAAAACCTCATGGCCCCAAGGTCGAGGAGTTTAAATATTTGACCTCATCATGCCACAATTGCGTAGTCTCATACTAAGAAAAAGCCTAGTTTTGTGTATCACTAAACAATATGAGCATATGGTGATGGACCCATGAGAGATAGGTGCCCCTATATGAAATGCATTGTTATGATTCCAAAGGATTCAATGGTTCATCAATACGAGGCACAATTATCATTTTGTGGAAAGTTGAAACTCACCTCCTTAAGCCTTTTAGGGACACTTGGTGAATTTGTCTCTAGGGCATAAAAACCCAATTGAGCATTGGAATTGAGTTATGTAATATCCTAAATATGTTTTTGGGAATATTTGACATGGGAACACTAATAATGGTCTAAGGATCAAGGAGTTTCAATAGTTGACCTAATCATGTCAAAATTGCATAGTCTCTTAATTAACAAAACCCTAGTTTTGAATATAATTGAACAAGATGCGCATCGGGTGATGGACCCATTGGAGATAGGTTCCCATATATAGAATTCATTTGTTAAAATTTAAACAAAGTTGAAAATTCATCGATCTAAGCAAAAAACATCATTTTATGGTGAGTTACAACTTCCCTCCTTAAGCCTTTTAGAGACACTTGGTGAATCTATCACTAGGGCATAAAAACCTAACCAAGCATTAGAATTGAGTTATGCAATATCCTACATGTGTTCTTGGTCATTTTTGACATGGGAACACTACCCATAGTCCAAGGGTATATGAGTTTCAATAGTTGACCTCATCATGCCAAAATTGCATAGTCTCTTAATGAGCAAAACCCTAGTTTCTGAAATCAATGAACAACATGAGAACTAGGAAATGGACCCATGGGGGAGAGGTTACCCTAGCTAAAATGCATTGCCATGAATCCAATAGAGCCAACATTTTCTCGATCCAAGCCACTACGATCATTTTATGGCGAGTTTCAACTTGCCTCCTTGATCCTTTAAGGGACACTTGGTGAATTTGTCACTAAGGCATAAAATACCAACAAAGCATCGAAATTGAGTTATGTAATCTCTTGCATGTTTGTTTTGGAAAGTTTGGCATTGGAACACTATCCACGGTCTAGGGTAGAGGAGTTTTAATAGTTGACCTCATCATGCCAAAATTGCATAGTCTCTTAATGAGGAAAATCCTAATTTTTGATATCACTGAACAAGATGAGCTTCAGGCTATGGACCCATGGGAGAGAGGTGCCCCTAGATGGAATGCATTGTCAAAAGTCTAATAAATTTGTCAGTTTTTTTATCCAATCCACCATCATCATTTTATGGTGTGTTCCAAATCGCTTCCTTAATCCTTTCAGGGACACTTGGTGAATCTATCACTAGGGCATAAAAACCCAACCAAGCATCAAAATTGATTTATGTAAGTTCCTTCATGTGTGCTTTGGAATGTTCAACATGGGGACACTACCCATGGTCCCATGGTCGAGGATTTCAATAGATGACCTCATCATGCCAAAATAACATAGTCTCTTAATGAGAAAAACCCTAGTTTCTTATATAGCATTGAACAAGACAAGCATTGGATGATGGACCCATGGGAGAGTGCCCCTAGAAGGAATGCATTATCATGATCTAAGTCACCATCATCATTTTATGGTCAGTTACAACTCGCCTCCTTAATCCATTCAAGGACACTTAGTGAATTTGTCACTAGGGCATAAAACCCAACCAAGCATTGGAAATGAGTTTTTTAAGATCCTGCATCTATGTTTTGGCATGCTAACCATGTGAACACTACTGATGGCCACAAGGTTGAGGATTTTCAATAGTTGAATTTATCATGCCAAAATTACATAGTCTCTTAATGAGCAAAACCCTGGTCTATGATATCACTGAACAAGACAAGAACATGGAAATGGAACCATGGAAGAGAGGTGTCCCTATATTCATTGCATTATCATGAGTCCAATGGATTCAAAAAATTTTAGTCCAAACCATGGTCATTATTTTATGGTGTATTGTAAGTCGCCTCCATAATCCTTTTAGAGACACTTAGTGAATTTTTACTATGGCATAAAAACCCAACCGAACATCAGAATTTAGTTCTGTAAACTCCTGGAAGTGTGCTTAAGAAAGGCCTATATGACCATGGTTCCCACACCCTTGATTGGAATAGTTTTCAAAAAGTTACCCTCTAATGAAATTGCATTGCAAGTTATTGAACAAACCTTAGTTGCAAAAATTGTCGAAATAGACAAGGGTCGGTCCATAGTATCATGATATAGTGGTGATCATAAAGGTACTCCAATGTCATCATTCCAATGGAACTGAAATTGTTTCCATCTAGGCCTTAGTTATTGAATTTAGATGAATTTTAACTTGCTTCCCAAAACCATTCAAGGACACTTCATGAATTACTACCTAGGGAATCAAAAAAACTAAGAATGGAATTGAATGTCCTAATCTCTTCCAAGTGCGTTTGGGAAAGGCTAATATGACCGTAATTCCCACACCCTCGGTTTGAACATGTTTAAAAAATGTACTTTCTAATGCAGAAATTGCATTGCATGTTACTTAGCAAGCCCTAGTTACAAAAATTGTCAAAATAGACAACAGTCAATCTGTTATTATGTAAAATGGCACTTCTTCGTTCGAGTATTGACACTCAATGTGTCGGTACACAAAAGGAAAAAATGGATTGAAATATCCAAAACACTATAGATGGGCATGACCTTTGATGCATCATTCCCTTACCAGCTTGACCTATTTTTTGTATGGCCATTGAGGTGAATACATGACTATTACCATTGCAACCTGCATACCATACACGAGTATTGACATTGCAACTCGTGTATGTATCATTAAGGTTAAAACCCCCAGGTTTCTCTTAATAAAGTTGTGTATCATACATGACCTACCAGTATTAATAGACGCGTATGCATTAATCCAAAATTAAAAAATATAAACACGATTAGTCGAGGATAGTTGGGCCCTTAATCATAACTATCCCAACTTCCTCAACCATCTCAAACTTCGTAACCTCTCTCTTCGTAACTTCGTAACCTCTCTCTTTCTTGGAGTAGCATAACTCAGTGTCCTTGGCTAGAAGAGGAGCACTTGTCTCATATGTTGGGTGTTGGAGATTCCCTAGAAGTTGTAGAAGCACTTTGAAGTTAAGAAGAAAGCTAGGATTGATCGTCATAAATAATGTATGCCTAATTTATTCCTATTCCAATTTCAAATTCTGAAATGGATGATTACAGCAAGTTTATTTAGTACATTGGTAACCCCAGAGACCCTAGGTTATAAGGTTGTATTCTCCTGAACAATAGAACTGGTGACTCCGCTGGGGAGTCCAACCTGTTGTGGGTCCTTTATTTTTGGCTTCCTGGCCAATTTTTGCTATGTTTGATCCTGTGAGTGATTTTTTTTTATTTTACCTTTAATTTTCAGTATTTCATGTTCAGATTCTATTTGTCGATTGTTTTTATTTCTAAAAAAATTTGACAGCATACATGGGTTGCTTCAGTGACAGTCGCGTATTGCATATTGTAAACGCGAGTTGCTTCAGTAACAGTCACATATGGTACACGACCTACCTTAATGACGATCGCATATTTCCTATAGGTGTCTGTGAGTCTGTAAGGTTTTTCTTGTCCTTGTTTTTATGATTCTTCATATGCTTGTGAAGGTTTTTTTTGGCATGATACTGTGGTTTTAGGTGTGTACATTTCACTGGTTGCTTGATTAGTCAAGTCTTTGAGGGCTTTTGGTTTGACTTCTTCATTGGCAAGTGTGTTAGGTCCCTCTTGCTTGGCCTTTGGTCTGAGTGCTTGTGTTTTTGGGTCATTGATCAGTCCTTTGAAACACCGTTATACTTGGAATTGCTTTCTTGGTAGTCTAAGTCAATATTTATTTTCTTCTTTTGGACCTATTAGTCCTTGGAAATTGATAGTTCCACCAAGTCTAGGTTTTCAGCCATTTCTGCCTATTTTGGTCAAGTGTCTTACTGTAGGGTCTGACTACAAAACATTTATTGTTATATGATCAGATTGTTTAAACTCACTCAATTTGCATTTACTTGCATTATAGCTTTTGATTTTTTTTTTGAAAAAGGAAAGAAATTAAAGAATTTTTGCATTAGGTTGCATTTAGTTGTTCTTTTCACTATTTTTTCAAAAAAAAATAAATTTTTTAAAGTCTTGTAGTTTCCCTTTTTGCTTAAAATTTTCATTAGCTTTCATTTACAAAGAAAAGAAAAGAAAATTTGGCATTATAGTTGCATTTACTTTGATTATTTTTTACATCATTTGCTTTCATTCTGCCGAGTCTATAGCATCATACAGTCTCATTCCACTACCTTTAACTAATACAACCCATAAAAAAGAACGTTTAATTAAAATTTTCTTAGTAAGTTTATTTTTATAGGCTCATACACCAACCAGATTAGGCTAGGTTTTTGGACTAGGGAACTTAAAATGTCCAAAAGCATTTGAATTCAAACGTAGTGGCCTTTCATTAGGTAATTCCTCTTCTACAAGAGATAATCCAAAAATCTCCTCTCACATAGTAGTTCAGCATGAGATCACGTGAGAGCTTCATTGAGGAGATAACCCTCCACTTCCTTGTTTGATTGCACATCAGGATTTTTATGTGTTTGGGGATCTTGTCATGAGCCTCATGTTCCCTTATCTGCAGTGGAAGTGGCTTATCAAGCTATCATTAATACCAATGTTTATTCTATCACGACTCCTTCTATAGTCTCAGAGGAGTAAGAAGAAGCTTACATGCCCGCTTGGGCAGAGAACTCTTTATATTCATACGATTGCTTAGAAATGGTTTTGCCTTTGGATGAAGCCATTTTGGAAGCTATGACTGGGTGATATAATATTTGTGAAGACCTTCACCACAAGTCCTACTTTCTTCCAGAGTTGATCAAAATTGAGAACCAAGAGTTCCATGTGAGACTAGCGGAGGGTGTTGATTCGTCGATTAATCCTTTACCAAAGGAGGGAGTATTTGCTGAGGGGAATATGGAAAATATATATTTTACCATTCCAATCAACATCTCTACAAACCCTAACGTTGTTGAAAATGTGCATATTGGTGCAAACTGCTCTCCGGAGGAGATTTCCATATATACTGCCTTATTTAAGGAATTTCGCGACATCTATGCCTGGTCAAATGAGGAGATTCAAGGCATATATCCATCTATTGTAGAACATGAAATCAGTACTTACCCTGATACTAAACCTATTCGACAAAATATTCCACCTATAGATCTACGAAAAGTGGTAGATGTTAAGGCCAAGGTGGAAAAGTTGTTGAAAGCAGGGTTCATTTACCCAATTGTTCTGACAGAATGGGTATCCAATTATGTTCCTGTTGATAAAAAAAAGGGGACCATACATGTGTGCATTGATTTTTGTGACCTAAATAAAGTGTGTCCCAAGGAAAAATACCCCACACCCTTCATTGATTAGATCATTGATGCTTGTGCGGGTAACGAAGTATTTTCGTTTATGGATGGTTTTTCCAGGTATAATCAAATCCAAATAAAGCCTCAAGACCAGCATAAAATGAATTTTATTTGTCCTTGGGGGACCTTCGCACACAGTAAAATTCCCTTCAGTTTGAAAAATCCTGGAGCTACGTTTCAACGGGCAATGAACTTTTCCTTCCACGACATCAAGAATATTGTCGAGTCGTACTTGGATGATCTGCCTTCCCATTCTCGCAATAGGAGGGACCATCCAAATCACCTTCACATGATCTTTGAATGATGTAGACATTATAAGATACACTTGAAACCCGACAAGTGTGTTTTCTGCATCGAGTCGAGGAGGATACTAGGGTTTATCATGTCAAACAGAGGAATACAGGTAGATCCTTCGAAAGTTGAGGCCATTGTAAATCTTCCTCCTCCTCGTTCCATCAGGAAACTTCAGATCCTGCAAGGTAAATCTAATTTCCTTCGACATTTTATAGTCAATTATGCCAAGATAACTAAGGGTTTCGTGCACTTGATTAAGAAGGACACCCCATTTCTATGGGATGAAACTGTGCAACTCGCATTTGAGGCATTAAAAAAGGCTTTACTGTCGACTCCTTTGTTACATCCACCAGATTACTCTAAAGATTTTATATTGTATCTAGTTGCTTTAGAGTCAAATATAGGGATGGTATTGGTTCAAGAGGAAGACAAGCTTCAAGAGCATGTTGTCTATTATCTTAGTCGTGCATTAGCTAGTCCAGAACTCAGGTACTCCCACATCGACAAATTAACATTAGAAGCTGTCTATACTGTCCAGAGACTACGTAGGCTACATTATACTGAGGACAACCACAATGATGGCATATGTAAATCATTTTCAGTATGTTTTGTCCTGACGCATAATCGGGGGAAAATTCAACAAGTGGATAGTCATTCTCCAAGAGTTTGACTTGGATTCCCAATATGCTAAATCCAAAAAATCCTTAGTTTTTGAAGAGCTATTATCAGAATTTCCTACAGAAGAGAATGTAGTGGTGGAAGATGACTCATTCCTAGATGAGTATATCTTTCTGATTTCCACCTCTGATCCATGGTATGGAGATATCCTTGTATATCTCCAGACTATGAAGTGTCATGCGTCCTTCTCATGGGAAGAGCGACATAAATTACGTGTCAGTGCAAAAAATTATTTGATCATTGGTGATACCTTGTGTCGATGAGGGGTAGATTCAATTTTGCGTCGGCACCTCACCCACGAGGAGGTTGAGCGTGCCCTAAATGATTCCCATAGCGGAGTATGTGGGGGTCATTTATCTGGGTTAGCAACAACCCATAAATTTTTACGTGTCAGTTATTTATGGCCCATGATCTTGAAAGATTGTGAAGAAGTTATGAAGTGATGTCATCCGTGTCAACTCTATACCAGAAAAACATGGTCGCATCCTACTCCGATGTTTCCCATCATTGAGGTGGGACCCTTCACTAAGTGCAGGGTAGATTGCATGACGTGCGATCCAATTTCTGCTGGGGGGCACAAATACATCATTGTCATTGTAGACTACTTCACAAAGTGGGCAGATGCAATGCCTACCTTCAAAGCAGAAAGTGAAACGAAAGCTTACTTTGTGTTTAACCAACTCATTACTCGCTTCGGTATACAAAAGGAGATTATCACTAACCATGGTATTCACTTTCAGAATAGTATGATGATCGAGCTAACTACTATGCTAGGGTTTAGGCAAGATCATTCATTTTCCTTCTACCCTCAAGCAAATGGACAAGTAGAGGTAGTTAACAAAACCTTGAAAACCATTCTAAAGCGTATTATCAACGCAATCCGATCAAATTGGCACATCATGCTATATCCTGCACTTTGGGAATACTAGACTAATGTCAATACTGCTACAAGTTTTTCGCCTTTCCAGCTCATTCATGGGTTGGAATAAGTCATGCTGGTTGAATGTGAAATTCCATCTCTTAATATAGTTATTCATCTGCTTCCTTACACTACGAAACGAGAAGAACGTTTGCTTCACTTAGAAAATATGGATGAACGGCGTAGAGATGCATTAACGACAAACAAGGATCATAAGAATAGGGTCAAGAACCAATATGACAAAGTAGTTAAGCCAAGAGTTTTCTCTAAAGGGGAACTTGTTTTGCTCTGGGATCAAGACAAGGAGCCCCTAGGGGAAGGAAAATTCAAGTCTATGTGGTTAAGTATTGTTGCAGCTGCAACTATTTTCCCCGAAAAATTTTATTTTTAGGGTCCCCTATTTTTATTTTTGATATCTAGATGACCTAAGAATGTTTTATCTCTACCACGATTCGCCCAAGGCTCAACTGTTTTCTGAAAAAACTTAGTCTTTTTGCATGTCCATATCAGATGCTTAGTTGACTCGTCTTCTGAAATAGCAGAGGCATAGTCCACTATCTTTCTGATGTATTTATCGAAAGCCTTCCAAAGTTTGAGTCACTGCATCAGGAGTAAGTTTGTATGCAATCTTGGAGATGGTTGCCCGATGTTCCGGTGTTTTAGTGTAAAGTAGATCTGATGAATCGGGTGTCCGTTCAACTATCATTTTCTTATGTCCGATATCCGGTGAAGTTGCCATTTTTTGCTGGTGGTTTTTTTTTCCAAATGAACCAAAGGTTTTAGTTTGTCTACCATCCGACATTGTGGAGGGTTAGTGTTGAGTCGATCCGAAGCTTCGTGATTTTCCCTCCGATACCAAAGAATCTAGTCCTGTCGATTTTCGATGTGTCTTTCCCATGTGATTATTGGGTAGGTAGAGCCGTTCCCGTCCAACATTGTGGATGTCTTCAGGACTATATGTCTAGTGTTTGGTTAATATTTTTTTCCCGCTAGTGTTAGTTTTTCACTCTCGGTCGAGGTTTATAAAGCCGTTTCGAGCCCATGACTTGTCATTTTCATGGTGGTAGCTCTCCTGTCGATTGCACATAGCTATCAAGCTTCTATATGTTCTCCTCTACGCCCATGGAAGCCATCTCCTGTCCAGGTCTCCTGCCACTTCGTTTCCAGGTAGGATTCATTCATGAATTTGTTTTTTGCTTGGTTTTTTGTTGTTGTTTTAAACCGCCAGGGTGGATAGGGTTAGGTTTTCCACGGTAGGGTAAAGTTTTATGCATTTTTTGGTTTTTCTTGCGGTGATTGTTCCTTTTACTGAGGGTTCAGCCCATTTTGCTGTGAGCCTTTCATTTTGACTGGTTAGGTTTTTCCATCTCTGTCGTTTTGCAACCATGAGTACGCTTGTGACAGTTTCATTTGTTGGGAAGGTTAGGGCACGGTGCAGACAAGCATTTCACTATCTGCACCTCCCTTTTCATTATGGCCTCATTTTAAAGTCTAATCCACATGGTCATGTCCCCTTTGACAGTAGGCTTCCATGGGACGCAGGAGGGTCGCGATTTTGATAGGGGTTTAAGGATTTTGTGTTGAAATAGACGGCAGTGTGAGCTTTTGCCTTAGTTGAGATGCACATATATATTTTTAGGAAGTTGTAAGAGATTAGGGTTTGGGCTAGTAGAGTTTTAGCAAGTTTGGGGGGTAGAAATATTTTGCAAGTTCTCCTTGTTTAGAGTCTCTCATTTAGAGGTAGAGTTTTAGCAGGTTTGGGGGGAAAAAATATTTTGCAAGTTCTCTTTGTTTAGAGTCTCTCATTTAGAGGAACTGTGGGTATTGATAATAATTTTCAATATGCATATTGATGAAATGGTAATATTTGGTTGCTTTATTGTTTTCTCACTACACCGCTTGCTAGAGATAAATAGACTGAGATCATGTTTTATGATGGTTATAGGTAAATTATCAACACATCAATATGTCATGGAAACAGAAGAAGAAAGCCCAAGCAGCCGAAGAGGAACCTGAAGTGGAGGTGATAACCAGAGTGGAAGTCATATATGAAGATAATAAATCTATTACTGGAGTTGAGCCAAAATATAAATGGGGAGGGGTATATAGGATGATTTCAAGCCGGACTATTCCAGATGATGGTTTTTAAGATATGCACATGTATGCAAATATTGAGAGGTTAGCCCTTATGAAAGTGGCTACCAGACCTGAGCTTTTCCCATGTTCGGAAGTGATAAGTTGGATTTTGCCTAGGTCAGATGTAACACGGATGATATTGGCCAATACCGCGAAGCAAGGTTATGCTGCATATAGCCCAGCTTATGTATCTATGGCATATAATTTACCAACAACACAAACTTATCTGACTGAAAGTTGGTTAAAAGAGCTAAATTTAGACATGGGGGAAACAATCAAGAAGATCATGATACCAAGAAAGAACTTCTGTACAAGGGCTTCTGGAGAGTATGAAACATCAACTCTCTGTACTCCATATACGTTCATTGTTTTGATGTGGAACAGAATTTGGAAGAGATAATGGAAAACGTTTTAAAATGGGTTTGATACCAGTTATCTATTTTGTTGCTACACAAGGTACAATTTTTAACTGGGCAAGTATAGTATCCAACAATCTGTCTGCTTGTATAAGTGCAACATTGGTAGGAGTGTCCCAAAAGAAGTCAGAATTTTACATGAGTTATATTTTGATTGATTGCATTCTATGCACGCAGCCTTTCCCAACCTTAAATTTCCATTGGGATAAGGAATGAGCTCCAGTATATGCGGCCTATAAATTATTTTTGGCCCACAAATATTACAGCCATTATAGGGAGATCTGTGAGAATTTCATTATGCCACTATATACTTTGATTTTCTTAGTCGAAAGCAATTATATGTTAGAAGAAGATTTCAAAGTTGTGCAAGAACACGAAAGCTATTACCTGACATAAGAAGACCTATATTTAAGAATGTATGGTGGTTCAAGAGCCTCTTCTCTTCTACCGAAATATGCCACAGACTATGTAATCCATAAAGAGGCTGTGAGACAGATGTATATTGATGGATTAGCGAATTTCCTTTTTGAACAAAAGAAAGCAGTCTATCCTGCAGTTCCCTTTTTTGTAGGAAGTTACAAATTTTCCAGGGTAAAGAATGCAGCGAAGTTTGTCAAGGAATTAGAGTATTTTCACTTTAGTGAAATGAATTTCCATAGGAATGACTCTGCGGGAAAAGTTGTTGAGCATTGCACTGAAGCTGGAGTACATTTCGAATATACAAATTTCTAGGATAAGAATGGAGAGACCTTCTGAAGTGCTAAGAATATGGAATCTTTAAGGAAAAGATTCAAGCAGAAGATAGCTACTATTGGTGGTAAAGGTAAAGCTGTTGAGAAGCAGAAAAGGCAAGAAGAAGAAGAAGAAAAAAGAGACAGGAAGAAGCTAACAAACTAGTATAAGAGGCAGAGAACTGGTTGAAAATAGAAGAAGAAGAAAAGAAACGAGCAACTGAAGAAGCAACAAAGAAGATTGAAGAAGAAAAGAAAAGAAAAGAACTAGATGAAATACAGAAAAAGCAGGCAGAAAGTGAAGGGTTCATATTAGAAGGTGTCCAAAAGGAAAAACAACAAACAGAAAAGACAACGGAAGGGTTGAGAACAGAGACATTAGAAGGACAAGACCCTACTGATCAACAACAAGTTCAGTCTAATATTGATCCATTAGAGCCTGTTGTTCCTTCTAGTAGTACAGTAGGAGGAAATTCAGTGTCGATTTCTGGAGTTGAGTTAATTCCTTTCATGCCCACTGAAGGGGAGGAGGTGCCGTATTTTAACACTATCTTTTACGACAAAGAAAAAAAGAGAATTGTCAAAAGAACCAAGAAGAAAGTGGACACCGGGGGTAAGCCAAGAATGATGGTAACTGATAAGACAATGGTTCACGATAAACACAAAGATCCATGATTAATAATGAGGGCTGGGGTAGCTCTAACCCTAGCCACTAAGGATAATGTGGACATAATCATGACAGACCTAGAACAGTCATAGAAAAGGGTCACACAGTTGAAGGAGACTTTGAAGAAAGAAAGGAGTGACAGTCAGAGTTTGAAAAGGAAGTATGAGGATATGATCGGTGAATTTAAGGTATCAAAGGTAGAATGTTAGACTATACAGGCTGAGAAAGATGCTTTGGTGATATCTGCAGGAAATATAGAGAAGAATTCCCAGACCACCTTGTCAGAGTTTGGAAAGCCACAACAGAAATATCAGAGCTTGGAAGTAGAGAGGGATGAGCTTAGGTTATCAGTTGAAGAATTGGATAAGGAAAATGGCATATTGGAAGGTAAAGTGACAGAGCTGGAAGAGCAGAATACCACTGTAGAAGGGAAGGCTAATTTATATGAGACTTAGATAGCAGCCTTGGAGGATCAAAAGAATTCACTAGCAGCTTCACTGAAATCAGCTCTGGAGCAGAAGGTTGATATTGAACCTTTAAAGAAACATGCCCTTATGATCCGAAAGAAGATTCATCAAATGCAACTGCAGATGCTGGAAGAAATATTTAAAGTTCAACAGATAGACATCAGATTAGAGGAAATTATAAATACAACTTCTTATTTTTTGGATAGAACACAAGATATCTTAGAAACTCTGCAGGGAAGGATGACATGGGTAGAAACGAAAAAGGAATATCCCGTAGATATATCTGTCAAAGATCTTGAGACATTAAAGCTAGAGTACGAGATGATCGAGTTTGCTAGCAAAGAAACATAAGAACTAAAAAAGACAGTGAAGAAAACAAAGAATGCATGTGCTGAATTCTGTAGGAGAGTGCTCCTAACTTATAATCAATGTCATAACTTTTGCTGCAAAGAGATTAGAAGTGCTACCAGAGCATGAGATGATTTTGAAACAATTACAAGAGAGATGCAACGAAGATGAACGGGCCATTCAACAAGTCAAGGAGTTAGATGAAAAGATACTTAAGACTGAAATAGCACATGAAGCTGTGAGTATCCACTTGCTGGAAGACCAACTACGCTTGATTCCTACTAGGATAGCGGGTGTAAAAGCCCAGGTTACTCAACACGAAGTTACTATCAGATTTCTTGAACCTTTTGGTTTTGAGAATATAGCCGCATAGGCAAATGTATGGAGAAATTTTATGAGCGAGTAGGTTGGACCCTCTTAGTTGGACTGTCTAGCACTTTGATAAAAAAAATTAATATATTGTATTCATCTTTTTGTTCACAAGCTAAAAGACAAAATTTTGTATGGGAAGGGTTGGGGAAGCCCAAAAGACAACGAGGGCAGCCCAAGAGTTTTTTCTTTTTGTATAAATATAGGCAAGATTGGTATATCAAGAGAACTTTTTTCAGACTATCTTTGTGCAAGATTATTGTAAGAAGAACTATTTCATCTTATAATAAAGAGTTATATTTTTTTTGGCTGGAGAAAGCACTGTGGGGTTTCAAATGCTTGACATGGATTGGTTGGATGTGAACTATTTATGTTTTAGCTTGTTTCCATGAACTGTGAGACCATTCTAAATTATGAATTCTTTCATGTTATGAATGCGCTCTTGTTTATTTTTGTGAAATTTCCACAATCATACTTGAGTAATGAATGTTTTAATTAACAATGAGCTATCTCTTTGTTTATCTGTCTATTGATATGCATGTATTCAAAAATATTAACAGTTATCTGTAGTGTTCTTTATGCATGTTATAAAATACATTACTCAGCATTAATTACAGTATTGCTCCCTAGGGATAGGTTAGAGAGTTTTAGTTAGTTTTCTTTGTTTATGATTTAGAAGTGAGAGAGGTAAGAACCTGCGCATCACATTGTGACGCTCCTCGTTTTCTCTATTAATTGCATTTAGTTAGGCACTTGCATATCATACATAAACATAAAACTAAAAAATACACCTAAATGGTGGACCAGGCTGCAATTGGTAAAGCATTTTAACCGTTACATGACCTACGGTAGCCGGACTGTAAATCGGACGGATTCCCCATACCAAACAATAACGAGCTAATTGGGAACATTTATTGGGGAGAATCCCTACTGTTGTTACTGTTAAATTTTCATATGCTAAGCTAGATCATTAGTATTTCATTACGATTTTATAACAAAAGCATAGAAACAGGATCACTGAAAGATAGACAAGCACAACCATACAAAAGGAACACAAAGATTTATCCTGGGAAAACCCTAAAGGGAAAAACCTAGAAAAATATTCCTCAATATAGATGCCCCAAAAGATAAAATATAAAACCAACAAGGAGATCAAAGCCTGATCCTCCTCCTTCTCCAGCTACTTCTCTTCTCCACTAATGCGCTACACAAGTGAGAGTGTGTGTGTCTCAAATGAGGAGCACCACACCTCTATTTATATTCATCCATTCACTTGAATTAACTCATCCGACATATAGGCTCGAGTTAATCATGTAGGCTCGAGTTACACATGTAGGCTCAAGTAACCACACTGGGGTGCTAATGACCCACCTTTACAAATAGAGGGGACAACCTCATGACTCTTATTAGTTCTTCCGATTAGAAGCATCGAGGTACAAGATAATACAAGTGGTTCTCTCGGTAGGACCATTGGGGACCACAAAAGATACATATAGAATATTCTTCGAAGTTACAATATTTCAACACTCCCCCTTAACGAGAAGGGTATTCTACAACAACATCAACAACAACAATAGTAGGAGAGGACATCATCAACATCATCAGGGTAACACATCTATAAATCATTGGAAGCTTTTCAACATCATATAGTCTTCATCTTCAATATTTGTTGACAGCAACTCTTTAATCAACATCAACATCTTTTGACCTTTTGATCAGCAACATCTTCAACACTTTGATCTTTCGATCAGCAACATCTTCAACACTTTGACCTTTCGATCAGCAGCAACATCTTCAACACTTTGACCTTTCGATCAGCAACATCTTTGGCACTTTGACCTTTCGATCAGCAACATTTTCAGCAACATCTTCAACACTTTGACCTTTCGATCAGCAGCAACATCTTCAGCACTTTGACCTTTCGATCATCACCAATATCTTCAGCATTTTGATCAGCAATATCTTCAACACTTTGATCTTTCGATCAGCAAATACATCTTCAGCATTTTGACCTTTCGATCAGCAGCATCATCACATTCTGATTAGTAACATCGTGATCAACACCATCATCATACTTCAACTCTCGAACAGAATCATCATCATCATATTCTGATCGTTTGATTAGTATGTCGTCATCATCACATACTGATCATCATCATCATCACACTCTAATCTTTTGATCAGTACATCATCATCATCATACTCTTGATCGTTCGATCAGTACATCATCATCATACTCTGATATTTTGATCAGTACATCATCATCATCATAAAAACATCATCATCATGAAAACATCAACATCATCAAAACATCATTATGATCAAAACATTCAACATCATCAAAACATCAAAATATCATCATCATCACACTCTGATCTTTCAATCAATACATCATCATCATCATAAAATCATTATCATCAAAACATCAACATCATCATCATCAAAACATCAACATGATCCTTCCTTTCAGAATTACGGGATCAACATGTCTGTGGTACTCAGACGATCCTTCCTGTCGGAATTATGGGATTTAGGTCGTTACGGAGTTACTAACGATCCTTCCTTTCAGAATGATGGGATCAACACATTTGTGGAGCTCAGACGATCCTTCCTTTCGGAATTATGGGATCAAGTCTTTACGGAGCTACTAACGATCCTTCCTTTCGGAATTATGGGATTTAGGTCTTTACGAAGTTGCTAATGATCCTTCCTTTTGGAATTACGGGATCAACACATTTGTGGAACTTAGACAATCCTTCCTATTGGAATTACAGGATCAACACATCTGTGGAACTCAGACAATCCTTCCTGTTGGAATTACGGGATCAAGTCTTTACGAAGCTACCAACGATCCTTCCTTTCGGAATTACAGGATTTAGGTCTTTACGGAGTTACTAACGATCCTTCCTTTCAGAATTACGAGATCAACACATATGTGGAAGTCAGACAATCCTTCCTATTGGAATTACGGGATCAATTCAATGATCCTTCCTTTCGAAATTATGGGATTTAGGTCTTTATGGAGTTACTAATGATCCTTCCTTTCGGAATTACGAGATCAACACAGTTGTGGAACTCAAACAATCCTTCCTATTGGAATTATGAGATCAACACACGTTCTCGAGTACCGAAGTCACTGGATCTATTCTGAATCGAGGTTCAAGGATGATACAATCCTACTACCTTCTCGATGACCGAAGTTTACCAGATCCATTCTGAACCAAATTTCAAGGATGATACAATCCTGCCACCTTCTTGATGACCGAAGTTCACCGGATCCGTTCTGAACCGAAGTCCAAGGATGATACAATCCTGCCACCTTCTCGATGACTGAAGTTCACCGGATCCATTCTGAACCGAAGTCCAAGGATGATACACTCCTGCCACCTTCTCGATGACCGAAGTTCACCGGATCCGTTCTAAACCGAAGTTCAAGGATGATACAATCCTGCTACATTCTCGATTATCGAGGTCACCGAATCACTTCTGGACATATGTCCTAGGATGATACAATCCCTCTTCATTCTCAAAGACCGAGGTCTCCGGATCACTTCTAGACATATGTCCTAGGATGATACAATCCCATTGCAACATCACTACTCCCCCTTTCAAAGAAGGTCTTTCCAAACCACACCAAGCTTTTCTCGAAAGTGTTCAAACTTTACTCGAGATAGAGGCTTCGTCAGCACATCACCATCTAAACCATCATCATCTACATCTTCAGTATGTGAATACTAAATTATCACCATCTATATCTCCATTATGTGAATACTGAAAGCATCATCTATATCTTCAGTATGGGAATATTGAAACATCATCATCTGCATCTTTATCTTGTATGTAGAAATATCGGATTTCTATGTGTTACGACGGAACATAGGATTCTCTGTTATCACAACTCTTGTTATCACATAGAATCAATGTAGTATGCATCTTCAGGTCAAGGAGACTTGATATCAGCTTCCGAAGCCATATGGCTTCACAACTTAGCAGAGCAATCTGCTATGTATTCTACTTTTGTTGTTCTAAGAGAAACACTGGACTGTTTCCTGCTAATGCATGAACTCATAGCAGACCCCAAACAAAAGCATCTACATGATGTGCTTTTCCTGTCTGAGATACTTCCAACCCAATCTACATCTATATAGCCATATAATCTGTATTCATGGCTACCATCATAGTATATACCAAGGTCTATAGTCCCTTTCAGATATCTCATCACATGTTTTGCAGCTACTACGTGAACCCATCTTGGTTGAACAAGATATTGACTTAAGGTGTTCATAGCAAAACAAATGTCTGGTCTGGTATTTGTTAAGTACATCAATGACCCAATGATCTGTCTGTAATGAGTCGCATATACTAACTCTGATGAGTCATCATCTAACAGCTTCAGGTTGGATTCCATGGGTGTGGCCATGGCTTTGCATTCCAACATATTTAATCTCTTCAATATCTCTACTGCATACTTTCCCTGGTTGAGAAATATTTCTTCTGAACTTTGTCATATTTCCAGAACTAGGAAATAGTGCATTAACCCAAGGTCTTTCATCTCAAATTCTTCTGCTAGTTTCTTCTTGCTTTCCATGATCTGTTTCTCCTTCCCTATCAAGAATAAGTCATCCACATATAATAAAAAGATGACAGGTTCATATTCTACAACCTTGAGATAAAGGTTAGGATCAACTTTACTCTTGGTAAAACCCATAATTGTCAGGAAACTGCCATACCAAGCTCTGGGAGCTTGCTTCATGCCATAGAGGCCCTTCTTCAACTTACATATATGAGTCCATCTGTCTTCAAATTCAAATCCTTTCGATGTAAAACTCTTCCCCAATCATACCATTAAGGAAGGATTGTCTTTACTTCATCATGGAAGCAACTACCATCATAGTTCTGAAGGAAGTGTACCTTGCTTCCTGGAGTAAGTGTCTCTTCAAAATTAATTCCCTCTTTCTTATAGAAACCTCTAGCCACAATTATTTCCTTACTTCTAACAGCGACATATTTTATCTTGCAAATCCATTTGTAAGATACCACATGCTTGCTTTCTGGTTTGAGTACTATATCCCAAACATCATCATAACATCTTCCATGAGTTCATCTTGTCAGATCATCAACATATCCTAGTCTTTTGCATTCAACTTTGACAGTTGGAACCCACTTTACTCTTGGTAAAGTCTCGATCCATCAGGAAGTTGTCCATCATGCCGTACCGTGTCGAACTCAGATATCTTCTATAGTCACTCCCCCTGAAGTGGAGTATTATCTTCCTTCTTCCATTCTTTATAGGTGATTCTATGCTTGATATATACTGGTCAATAGAGTATGTCATTTCATAGTCTATTCTTTCTGAGGCAAATCATGATTCTTGCTTTGTACACTTGTTCTTGTAGATCCATATGGAAGATACTACGTACTTCCCTTTATGTCTCAAAATCATATCATATACATCATTCCCCATAATCAACTATTATTCTTTGACCATAGCTTCTTTCATAGCATTTTTTTCTTCATCTTGAGTTATCTCTCATACCCATGGTGGTCTTCATCCTTCAAGGTGGATCTACCGCTCTTTGAAGCTCTTTCTTTCGTCATGGTGTCTCTGACCCCGGGAGCTTCAGATTCATGTTTAATGAATTGTCATCACTTGTTCTTCGGAACAAGTTTCATCCTTCTTTTCTTTTAGGAGGTTGTATAGGACCTTTCCTACAATTCAAATGCACCAGTTGCATGGTTAGAACTACATATGCATAACGACAAATTCTTATGCATCATGCAACTATTTAGCCAATACAACATTCATCCATATCTCACAGAAACTTTCTATATGCCTTCCATCTCTACCATGACATCATTGAGATTGTGCACTAATCCAATATCTTAGCAAATAGGTTTCATTTTAGATAAGTAACAATGGATATTTGTATAGAACCATGAGCTACTTACCCATCACATGCATGCAAACAACACATCAACTGAATATAATCAAATGCATAACAAAACAATATCATTAAATGACAATTGAATACTTATTTTTTGTTTGTTTCATGGGTAGACTCGTTCTTGATCATTCTGCTTCATCATCTTCTTCATCCATGAAATCATCATTTCTTATCCAAATGATAAGATGGATAAGAGGTTCGTCAAGAATTGAGTTCTTCATATTCCTCATCGCTTGACGGATCTTCTTTGAATGGTGAGAGCTTGATCTTCAATTTGCTCCCATCTTTCTTATTCTCTTCTTATGAGACGAGCTTCTTCTTCTTCACAGAGTCAACTGAAAGTAATCACTTCCTTTTGGCACACATTCCTCACATGAATGAATCCCATGATCATGGGAGGCCATTCTATGCTTCTTCTTCTACCGCTTCAAGATGTTATGCATTCTGGATCTTCACATTCTTCAACTGTTTTCTCAAATCCATCTTCTGAATTATGTTCTTATATTCAAATAGCTTGATCAAGGAATCAAACATCTTCGGTGTCTTTAGGGAAGACACTTGTAGTACAAGTTGATCCGTGATTGAATCAACAATGATCTTCTTGGCCTTGATCAAGTTCTTCTTGTGTAAGGCTTTGAGGCTCATCTCCCTCTAGAACTGGAACCTCTCTACTCAAGTAGGTGTCCAATCCATTTTCTTCAGAGAGATCAAATACTTCCATGCTTGGAAGTTTTCAACTTCACCAAGCTTATCATCAAGCTGATGTGATAGATCACTTTGAAATGAGAATCTCAAATGCAAATAGCAAAAGATTAGATCTTACTGATTTGAGGTGTCCTTCCTGCTTCCGGAGCTAGCTGATCTAGGGTTTGTCAGAGAAACCCTAATTTTCAAAACTTTGAATCTTTTAGATTTGATTGGATAGAAAGATAGATCTCTTCAAATGGAGCTGTCCAATGGACTCCTTTTCTGAAAATAGAGGAGGGAAGCTCCCGAAACAGGAAGCCCTCATTTTCCAATTTCTTCTGCAGAAATGTTTGTTACTGTTTCTATCATATCTCCGAAATTAATGCTCCTCTATGTTTTAAATTTCACACTGAGGTAACCTCACATGTCCCTGATCCAAAACCATAGGTTTCCTTAGAATTGGTTTCACCAATTGGGATTTATGATCATTTTCCCAAGAAGACCTGTTACAGGACTGTTCAGAACAGTGAAGTTGTACGGCATGCCACATGTCACTGGTTCATCTTCAGGTTCAGAAATTTGGACCACAGAATTTAAAGTCCGTGCTATTTCTGGAACATCTTCAGGAATTCCATTTGGACCTCTGTATCCCACGTTATAGCAATTCTCACCAGGTGTCCTATTTAGGGATGAATTCTGGAAGAGGCTGGAACCCTAACTTGGAGGGATCGTATCTCCCAAAATATAGCGAATCTGAGGCTGAATTTTGGAAAAAGCGTAAATCAGGATTTTCTCTTCGGCCTCTGAAATTTTCAAATCCTGAGCCTTCGCCAATCGCAGGATATAGTGAATGTACCAAAACTTAGAAGTTTTAGTATTTAGGGTTTTTCCAGATCGGGGTCAAACTAGGGTTTGACTTTCCAGGAGTTTCACCCAACCAAATTTCTTGATCCAGGTCTCTAAACTTTGATTTTGATGAGGAGAACAATCCTATGCTAGGCTCACTCAAAAATTCTTCTTTTGTAGAAATCCCTAATTTTTCGCAACAAAACTGAAAATGCTCGGAATCAAATTCCGCTTCGACAGAAAGATGCGCCCTTCAATGGAGAGTCAGTTTAGCCTTCTTTTGCTGATCGATCATGGATAGAGACCCAAAAAATAATAAGCCCTAGATTCTTTAGCTGCACAATGTCTTCTTTCAGGGTGGCTCTGATACCATGTTAAATTTTCATATGCTAAGCTAGATCATTAGTATTTCATTTCGATTTCATAACAAAAGCATATAAACAGGATCACTGAAAGATAGACAAGCAAAACCATACAAAAGGAGAACACAAATATTTATCCTGAGAAAACCCTAAAGGGAAAAACCCAGCAAAAGCTTCCTCAATATAGATGCCCCAAAAGATAAAAGATAAAACCAACAAGGAGATCAAAGCCTGATCCTCCTCCTTCTCTAGCTACTTCTCTTCTCCACTAATGCGCTACACAAGTGAGAGTGTGTGTGTCTCAAATGAGGAGCACCACACCTCTATTTATATTCATCTGTTCACTTGAATTAACTCATCCGACATGTAGGCTCGAGTTAATCATGTAGGCTTGAGTTACACAAATAGTCTCGAGTAAACACACTGGGGTGCTAATGACCCACCTTTACAAATAGAGGGGACAACCTCGTGACTCTTATTAGTTCTTCTGATTAGAAGCATCGGGGTACAATATAATACAAGTGGTTCTCCTGGTAGGACCATCGAGGACCACAAAAGATACATATAGAATATTCTTCGAAGTTACAATATTTCAACAGTTACCTACGATTTTCTAGGCCCGGACAGGTCCCTACGTCATGTCAAAGGTTTTGAAAAGGGAGCATATGAACTAACCAATTATGATGGAAATAAGTTATCGAAGCTTAGAAATGGACTCTACCTGAAGAAGTACTATGCTTAGGTGTGGTTGTTGTTCTTGTATTTTTATTGTATCTATTTTATGTAAATAGTTTAGTTAGCTGGTTAGTGTTTCTTATATAGTTTGTTGGTTTTTATAGATGTCAGCTGAGTGGTTCATAGGTTTTGTTGATGGCACTAGCCTCCATACTTGTAACCTAGCTTCAGCCACTTGGGTTATCTATTCACCCTCAGGACAACTAGTTTCCTTTGGTGGTACTTTCTTAGGTCCTGCTGCTAATAACGTGGCTGAGTACAGGGCCATTATTGAGTTGTTATGGGATGCTACACTACGCGGCATTACCTGTTTGGAGGTCATCATTGATTCTCAACTCGTGGTTTCCCAACTCAATGGTGATTATCAGGTACGAAACCCTACTTTGCTACATCAATTTTTGTGTGTAATATTACTTGAAAGAAAATTTGAATATATTTCATTTAATCACATTTCAAGAAATGAAAATACAATTACTGATGCTTATGCGAATTATGTATTATATTGGCTCTTAACACACACTTTGTAAAATAAATATAACAGACCCATTTGAAACACGTGTAAATAACTAGAAATATATATATATATGTGTGTGTGTGTGTGTGTGTGTGTAAAATATGTCCATAGATATATCGAGTTTTTATCTGTAGATCCTATCATAGTTGTATTAATATACAAAAAATGGGATCATCATCCATATATGTCTCAGCCTAGACCTGTTCCTCGGCCTCCTCGGCTTTGATTGCCTCTGCGGCCTCCTTATAATGAAGAACGACCCTAGCTACCCTTTTAAGAAGGTGTATCTAGGTCGACAGAACCCCTACTACAAAATCCTGCATGATAATCGAGATCCGCTCTATCCGCAGTGTGGGGACACCTTGGGTTAGCCTGGCCATCTTCCCCTCGAGAACTCATAGCACGCTCTGGTCCCAACCCTGTGTGGGATGCACAAATTTCCTAGGATTCCCATCGGGGCGTACAGGTCCGACATTTGCATATAAAATATTAAAAAAGGTCAAGCTCATATACATATGTATATATAACTTTATGAACAAAAATAATAAAAAATCAAATAACATAAAAATATAAAATATACCTATCTCTCCCCGTGCTTCTCATGGCTAGAGGATGAGGTCATTGTCTCCTCAGAAGTCTAATCCGGCATATGGGACTTGCTCGAGAGCAGGTACTTGCCTTTCCCACCAAAGATAGAAATCATCATCATAATCGCTTTAGACTCCACCTTCGCCACCTTGACGGAGAAATATGTCTCCCCATCTAGTAAGTCTAGGATGGCAGAGAGAAAGTGGTGGTAGTGGTACTGTAGGGCAGAGAGAAGGAACTCTCGAAGAAGAAGAATGACACCAAAATGCTTGCATAATCAAAGTTCTTCCTTCGTCCCCTCTTGCAATCGGAGAGTTGTTTTCTCATTATCGGGATCATACCCGGACACCAATCAAACACTATTCCTTGCATACATTCCACTGCAACTCGCATTTGAGTCTGAGTGGCCAAGTGTAATGAAGAAGAACCAGCAATCCTTACCACCATGCTTACCATTACTTGTATCCTAAAGATTTTTATTTGTGATATTTGGACACATGTCCCCTTCTTCGCTGTACTTGGTGGACAGTAAGTATCAATGTAATCATGAACACTCATAGGGTCACCACCCCTATCAATTCCCTGAAGGTTTACAGGCATGCCTCTGCGGGAAAGCCCTATAATGAAATAAATGTCTTCTACTATGATATCCAATATCTCTCCTTGTATATCAAATAGACCAAGGTCATGGTCCCAATAGCCTATAAAAGTCTCTAAAAGACGGACATTGACCCTCATTTTGGATGTGCAGTAGAATTTTAGCAAGCCACATTGTGGAAATGCTTGCAAAGTTGGGGCATCCTGCATTGTCTATCGATCCATATCTTCACGCTCTCTCTCTCTCCACTACAAAACCATTTTGTACCTTTCCAATGACCACATCCAATCATTAGAACCCATCAATTTCTTTTGATTTTGGCCATTTTTTAATTTTTCACAAGTCATGCAGCATATGCGATTGTGCTTTTAGCACAATGCGGAGCATACGTGGGTTGCAGTGCAACAACTCATGTATAAAACACGTATACACGACTGATATAAAGAAGACCCACGTATGCTACGTAACCTATTTAGGGCATGCACAAAAAAACATTTTTTCCACTAAAATTAAAAATTGAAGGGATAGAGAGAAGGAGAAAGGAGAGACAACCAACCTGCAACTTGCGGAATTGGATTTGGTCCAAAGGTTTGTCCTCAATGATCAACTGAATTTTGGAGGTAAACCTTGCCAAATTTAGTAATTTTCCAAATGGTATGTCTATTTTGGTTTTTTGAACTATTTATAGTAAAAATTTCAAAATTTTGACCCATTGTCTATAGTTTAAAATCATTTTTTAATGTATAGACTAATACCATGGTTTTTTGCTAACTGTAGCAGGTCCAAGATCATTAAAAATTTGTTTTTCGTCACATATAGGGTAGGATTTGGTCCTCATTGCCGACTTTGCACTTATACCATATCCGTCATTAAACCCTAGGATCACTTTTTCATCCATGGACTATGGTGTCAAACCACTTTTACCTCGTATACATCATTGTTCGTTCGTGGATAGGGCCTCCTTCTCATGGGTATCCTAGTTTAAAACACTTTATCATCTTTCTAGTACCCATGCCACAGCTGTGTTAGGTTTGCGGGAGCCTTCTTAGTTGTTTTTCATGACAAATGAACCTCATTTTGCATATTTTTAGGAGCCATCCCTATTTATAAGGCTACCCACACTTATGGAGTTTTATTTTAGGCCATGTTCTGACTCCTCAAAATAGACTAGACTGCCAAGTAAACTTGTTCATTCAGAATCGTTAAGAATAAGTGAACGGGCATCTACATTGGTGGTAAGTTATCTCTTTCTCGGACCATGTAGATTATTTACACGAAAGGAATACTATCTTTTCTGTGGAACTGAGAAGAGTATCTTCAGGCATAGGTTTATCTCTTTTCCGGACGTGAAGGACTAAACTTGCGGAAAAGGAACACTCGCTATGAGCTTAGTTTTCTCCTTTTCATGCTCTGGACCCAAACATGAAAAATATTCCAAGCATGATTCATGTCTTTTTCATGCTCGCAAAATGTGAAAAACAAAGCATTGAGTTTACTGTTGTAATCCCCCTTTTCTCGTAATCAAATAGATCTTTCCAAGTGATATTGTCTTCCTTCACTCTCATTAAACTCAGACTATCTGCCACTTCTAAAGGTGCGTCGGTCTGGTATTAGTTTACCCCTTTTTCGGACCTTGCCGACTAAGTATGAAAAAGGTATACATTATACCTCCGCGAGCTAAGAGAGTTCTTCTGTGGATTGTTTTATACTTTCAGCCTCAGGAGACTAAATTGTATGAAAAAACCCCCCTGGAGTCTTCTTCAGAGTTTTCAGACTCTCAAAATATGAAAACACCAGCGAGCATGTACTAGTTCGAGCTCAAAAAATCCACGAATCAATGAATATCAAGTATTATTCTCTCCCCTCTTCAAGCTTGTAAAAAATGAACAGAGACTCGAGTTGAAGTTCCTGGACTCGTTAAAATTTAACAGGAAAGATAAGGAAGAATTACTCTCTTTGGGTTATAAACAGTGGTAGCATGTCATCCTTGAAAAAATCACTCTTCGAATTTTCCGATATTCATGTCTCAGTTTACACTTCTAGCTCAGCTATTACTTCGAGTTTTTATTCCTCCACTTGTCGTCTATACATGGGGAATCTGATCATGTCTCTTACACGATAGATAAGTTTATATGTCATATCTGCAAGTCAAAAGCTGCCTTGGGTCACCTCTGTTTCGTGCTCACTATTCAAGGATATGTACCTTTATCTAATCATTATCCTGATTCCAATCATTATCCTCTCTGAGAATTCCTTGTGTCTACCTTCCCACATCCAGTTTCCTAGTTACTCTTGTGATCTATTGAAGGATTCATTTCCTTCCTCATCACATTACGGTTTCTCATCAACATATCCTAAAGGTGAAGATGTATAGTTTTGAGGATGGTACCTTAGGATTCACTACCCTTATTGGTGAACTCCTTTTCTTCAGTTGTCAGCATCACTCATTTACAGACATTATGTTGAGTTCCTTCTGTGTTCAGCTTCAGCTCATCTATTCACATGTTAGGGATTGTACTGGTTCCTTTGGATTTGGATGAATACCTTATGTTCAATCTCTATAACCTAAGTTGCACAAGATTGTGTTATGTTCAACAACACTGCTTCCATATTTTGAAGACTCGTCATTGTATACTGTGGCTTTGATCCACCTTTGTAATATTTCTGGTCTTGTTACCTGTATCATATGATGTAATCAAATATTGTAAAGGAGCTAGTGTTCCACTTTATTGAACGTGGCATCCTCATATATGATTTTGTATATGACTTTGATATGTATTGTTTCAGGTTTCTCCCTCCTTCCTTGGTAACTGAGTTCTCCAAGATTAAAGATTGTAATGTATTTCGACCATCGCTTCCCTCTTACCTCACACATTAGGGGGCATTTGTTATCATGTAAAATGGCACTTCTCCATCTCAGTACTCACACTCAATGTTTCTGTACACAAAAGGACAAAATGGATTGAAGTATCCAAAACACTATAGATGGGCATGACCTTTGATGCATCATTCCCTTACCATCTTGACCTATTTTTTGTATGGCCATTGAGGTGAATATGCGACTATTACCATTGCAACCCGCATACCATACACGAGTATTGACATTGAAACTCACGTATACATCATTAGGGTTAAAAACCGTGGGTTTCTCTTAACAAAGTCATGTATCATACACGACCTGCCAATATTAATAGTTGTGTATGCCTTAATACAAAATTAAAAAATTATAAACATGATTAGTCGAGGATAGTTGGGCCCTTAATCATAACTATCCCAACTTCCTCAACCATCTCAACCATATCAACCTTTGTAACCTCTCTCTTTCCTCATGTATAAATAGAGGGTAGGGGGTTCAGGCTAATCATCACGAATTCTATAGAAAAGTTATGTTGGTGGTTGTCCTTTAGATATCTTGGAGCTGCAGAATTCACTGTCCTTGGCTAATAGAGGAGCGCTTGTCTCAGATGTTGGGTGTTGGAGATTCCCTGAAAGATGTAGAAGCAATTTGAAGTGAAGAAGAAAGTTAGGATCGACTGTCATAAATAAGGTATGCCTAATTTCTTCCTATTTCTATTTCAAATTATTAAATGGTTGATTGTCTGCAAGTTTATTTGGTACGTAGGTAACCCTAGAGACCTTAGGTTATACGGTTGTAGTCTCCTGAACATAACATTCCATGGTTTCATGATAGAGTAGTGTTTGTAGTGGTACTCCAATGTATTGATTCAACAGAACTGATGTTTTCTCCATTCGAGCCTCAATAATCAAGTCATGACGAGTTTCAAATCACTTCCCAAATCCATTCAAAGACACTTGGTAAATTTCAATCGGGGGCATAAAAACCAAACTGAGTAATAGAATTGAGTGTCATAATCTCTTGCAAGTGTGTTTAGGAAAGACCAAAATAGTAGTGTTTCCCACGCCCTCAGTTGGCTCAAATTTTAAAAAATTACCCTCTAATGCATAAATTACATTGCATGTTACCGAGCAAACCATAGCTATGAAAATTGTAAAAATAGACAATGATCAGTCCATGGTCTCAAAATAGAGTGATGTCCCTAGAAATAATCTGATGTGACGATTCCAACGAAACTGATGGTTTCTCCATCCGAGCCTCAATTTTTGAGTTATGGTGAGTTTTAACTCACTTCCCAAGGCTATTCAGAGACAATTAGAGAATTACATGATGTCCCTAGAAATAATATGATTTGACGATTCCAATGAAACTAACGGTTTCTCCATCCGAGCCTCAATTTTTGAGTTATGGTGAGGTTTAACTCACTTCTCAAGGCTATTCAGAGACAATTAGCGAATTACAACTAGGGGCATAAAAAATGAGAAATGGAACTGAGTTTTGTAACTTATGATACAAGTGTGTTTGGGAAAGTCCAAGATGACAAAGATTCAAAAACCCTCCGTTGGCACTATTTTGAAAAATTTACCCACTAATGCAAAAATTACATTGTGTGTTACTAAGAAAACCCTAGTTTTGAAAATTGACAAAATAGAAAATGGTCAATCCACAGTCCCATGATAGAGTGGTGTCCCTTGTGGTACTTTGGTTTCATGATTTGATTAGAACTAATGGTTTCTCCATCTGAGCCTTGATTACCAAGTTATAGCGAGTTTGAACTCACTTCCCAAAACAATTCAAGGACACTTAGTGAATTTCAATAGGGGCATAAAAACCAAACCGAGCAACATAATTGAGTGTCATGACATCCTACAATTTTTTTTTTGCAAGGATGAGTTGACCATGATGACCAAACCCTTGGTTTTCATAGTTTTAAGAAATTTACCCTCTAACGCAGAAATTGCATTGCATGTTACTAAGTAAACCATAGTTGCGGAAATTGTCAAAATAGACAATGGACGGTCCATGGTATCATGATAGAGAAGTGTCCCTAGTGGTGCTCAGATGTCACAATTACAATAGAATTGGCGATTCCTCCATTCGAGCCTCAATTATCAAGTTACGACAAGTTTCAACTTGCTTCCCAAATCCATTCAGGGACACTTAGAAAATTTAAACTAGTGGCACAAAAACCAAATCGAGAAATGGAATTGAGTATTGTAACCTCCTACAAGTGTGTTTTGGAAAGCCTGAGATGAACATGATCCCCACACCCTCAGTTGGAACAATGTTTAAAAATTTACTCTCTAATGCAGAAATTACATTGCATGTTACTCAGAAAACCCCAATTGCAAAAAAATTCAAAATAGATAATGGTTTGTCCATGGTATCATGATAGAGTAGTGTCCCTAGTAGTAATACAATGTCACGATTCCAATGGAATTGACGGCTTTTCCATCTGAGCCTTGATTGTTGGGTTATGGTGAGTTTCCACTTGCTTCCCAAAGTCATTCATGGACACTTGGCAAGTTTTAATCGAGGGCATAAAACCCAAACCGAGAAATGAAATTGAGTGATGTAATCTCTTGTAAGTGTGTTTGGGAAAGGTTGATATTACCATGATGTCGAAACCCTCAGTTGGTAAAGTTTTCAAAATTTCCCTATAATGCAAAAATTGCATTGCATGTTACTGAGCAAACCCTATTTGTGAAAATTGTCAAAATAGAAAATAGTTGGTCCATGGTCTCATGATAGAGTGGTGTCCCTAGTGGTACTTTGATGTCATGATTCAAACGAAACTAACAATTTTTCCATTCGAACCACTGTTATTGAGTCATGGAAAGTTTCAACTCGCCTCCCAAAGTCGTTTAGGGAAATTTGGAGAATTTCAATTGGGGGCATAAAAACTAGACCGAGCAACATAAATGAGTGTCATAATCTCCTACAAGTGTGTTTGGGAAAGGCCAAGATGACCAGAATACCCACAACCTCATTTGGAATAGTGTTCAAAAATTTACCCTCTAATGTAGAAATTGCATTGCATGTTACTGAGCAAAACCCAACTACAAAACTAATCAAAATAGATAACTATCGATCTATGCACTCATGCTAGAATTGTGCCAATACCAATACTCCAATGTCATGATTCTATTTAAGGACTCTCGGTGAATTTCAGTCAAGAGCATAAAAAACAAGCCAAGTAATGGAATTGAGTGTTGTAAAATATTGCAAATGTATTTGGGAAAGTCTAAGATGACAATGATGGATACACCCTTGGTTGGCATTGTTTCCAAAAAATTACCCTTTAGTGTAGAAATTGTATTGCATATTATTGAGCAAACCCTAGTTATGAAAATTATCAAAATAGATAAGTTTCAGCCCATGGTATCATTAGAGTGGTGTCCATAGTGGTACTTTGACGTCAGGATTCCAACAAAACTGATGATTTCTCCATCCAATCCTTGATTATCAAGTTATGTCGAGTTTCAACTCGCTTCGCAAATTCATTCATGGACACTTGAAAAAAATCAACCAAGGGCATAAAAACCAAACAGAGCATTGAAATTTAGTGTTGTAACCTCCTATATGTGTGTTTGGAAAATTTCAAGATGACCATGATTTCCAAAACATCGATTGGCGTAGCTTTAAAAAAAGTACCATGTAATGCATAAATTGTATTGCATGTTACTCAACAAACCCTACTTGTGAAAATTTTCAAAATAGAAAATCGTTGGCCCATGGTCTCATGATAGAGTAGTGTCCTTAGTGGTGTTTCTTTGTCATGATTCCAACGAAACTGATTGTTTCTCCATCTGAGCCTCGATTATCGAGTTATGGTGAGTTTCAATTCGCTTCCCAAATCCATTAAGAAACACTTGGTGAATTTCAATCGAGGGCATAAATGCCAAAATGAGCAATGAAATTGAGTGTCATAACCTCCTGCAATTGTTTTTGGGCAATTCTAAGATGATGATGATTCCCACACCCTTAGTTGGCACAATTTTAAAAAATTTACCCTCTAATGCTTTTTTCATGCATTTCATGTCACTAAGCAAACCTTAGTTTCGAAAATTGTCAAAATAGACAATAGATGGTCCATGCTCTCACAGTAGAGTGGTATCCCTAGTGTTAATCCAATTTCATGATTCCAATGGAACTTATTGTTTCTCCATCTGATCCTTGATTATCAATTTATGGCGCGTTTCAACTCGCTTCCCAAAACCATTCAACTACACTTGGAAAATTTCAACCGGGGACATAAAAATCAAACCGAAAAACGACATTGAGTGTTGTAATCTCATGCAAGCGTTTTGGCAAGGTCGATATGACCATTATTCCCTCACCCTTGGTTGACATTGTTTTAAAAAATTTACCATATAATGAAAAAATTGCATTGCATTTTACTGAGCAAACTTTAGTTCCAATTTTTTTTAAAATAGACAATAGTCAGTCCATGGTCTCACAATAGAGTGGTGTCGCTAACGATAATACGATGTAAAGATTCCAATGAAACTGGAGGTTTATCAATTTGAGCCTCGATTATTTAGTTATGGAAAGTTTCAACTCGTTTTCCAAAGCCATCCAGGGACACTTGGTGAATTTGAACCTGGGCCATAATAACCAAATTGAGCAACAAAATTGAGTTTTGTAACCTCTTGCAAGTGCATTTGTTCAAGTCCAAGATATAAACAATGTCCACATGTACGATGTGAAATTATTTTGACTTCTTGACTATGATAATTATTAGTTTAATAATAGGGGTTATTAATTGAAATGAACAATTCATAATTGGTTGAACCATTCATTTTCAATGCAGGGTCATTATTTGAATGGTCATATCAATAATTAGTGTTGCATATATAATTTAGTTATCATCTTGTAAACTTTTTATGTTTTTTAATTGCTAGTCAAATGATACGATTAATATGTTAAAAACTATATCTTAGATAATAATAATCATGTAGTCATCTTTTATGAGGGGATATTGGAAAGCAGGTTACATAGTATTTAATTTGTGATTACAATGTTTGATTGAGATAACACTTCATGAACTTGAATGGGAGATGAAAACCATGGCTAATAAGATATTAAAGGTATATATTTGAATGACATAACAACTTTGAGAAATAAAATTGTTTGAAGACAAGAGTATATGGTATTTCCTATTTTTCTTCGCTTTATATATGACAACAATGCTTATTTTTTGTTAAGTTAATGTATTTTTCTATTATCACTTGAAAATTGATGTTTTACATGTGTTTGTGTATGTATGAGTGTGTGCACATGCTTGTGGATACCCTTGGATATATTCCATTACTATATGTTGATGAGATGTTATTTATACTCATGGTTGTGTTGGAGCATTTTCCATTAGACCAAAACCTACTCGCATTAATCTCCTCTACAATCGCCAAAGTTAAGATCGACGAGAGGGGGTTAACTCATGTCACAAAACTCATAGGGAGCGTTGGACGCAAATGCCAACAATATTCCAGCCAACATTACTCGGGTGAGTTTCAAACTCGAGGCCTATCACTCTGATACCATTTTTTGGAGTACCATTGTCATTAAACCAAAACCTGCAAGAATTAATCCCCACTACAATTTCGAAATTTAATATCCACGAGAGGGACTTAACGCATGTCATGAAACTCACAGGGAGCACTGGATGAAAATGCCAATAGGTTTGAAAAATCATGAGAATGCATGGATCGTAACACTATTATAAATATAACACAAACATGCATTACGACATGAAATTCATGCTAACACTTAATATTGAATATCTCTTTTTGTTTCCAGATAACTAGTGAATATTAATGTTTGGATGATGATCCACGCTATGTTGATAGTGAACTAGAGAAAGGAGTTGATGATAATGATGATGGATTTTATGAAGATGACGATGAAGATGATGTTGGGTTTGATGACGATGTTGTTGTTGATGATGATGATGATGATGATGATGATGGTGGTGGTGGTGGTGGTGTTATCCACTAATGTTACTGATGATATTGTGGATTTTTATTACTTTTCCCGTGCTATTGGACATGTATTATTGCTTTTAGGATGATCCAAGTTCATATTACATTCAAGTTCATATTGATTTGTGTCATGGGTTGATGTCAACATATAAACTTTGGTTACACTTGATCATTTTGACTTTTCTATATATGGATATGAAAAAACTCATTTCTTGTGATATTGGTATTTTCGTTATATATATCTCATTTCAACTTGTAACTTTACTATAATGATGTGTATGAGAGGTTATTGATTTAATGATATATTTTATTTTCACTTCTTTTGATGAAAGATAATGATGATTTATCGGTATTATCTTGTAAATTTATATATATTGGAAGTTGTCGATGATTTTTTTTGGAGAATTAATTAATATGATGAAATTACTACTTCGGATGAATGTTGTCCATTTGTATTAAATTTATTCATAAATGTTATCGAATTAATTTCAATAACGACATCTGCTTAATTTGTATGATTCATTATGCTATTTGAGAATTATGAAATATGAGAAAAATTAAAATTAATGAAATAGTTATAATAATATGATATAATAATTTTATTGGATGCAACTGTAGGAGCTAAAAAGGGAACCTAATTTGGTGCTAATGACGAAGAAAAAGAGGAAGTGAAAATAGTAGCTAAAATGGAAGCCAAATTTGCACAAATCTAGAAGCAACATTTGATGCAAATCTTAGCACTAATTTGGAAGCCAATTTTGGTGATATTGTGAAAGCAAAACTAGACTCTAAATGGGAAGCTAAATGCATTGTTCATGTGAAATATAAATAAGAAGCAACACAAGGAGATAAACTGGAAGAAAAATTTGGCACTATTGTGGAAGAAAAAATGGATGCTAAACTAGGAGCTATAGTGGTTTCCAAACATTCCACTACAACATAAGCCTAACATGGTGCTAATGTGGACACAAAAAAGGATGCAATGATAGGCATTAAAAAGGGTGCAACACTAGGAGTTAACAAGGAATACAAACATGGCGCTAATGTGGTAGCAAACATGGTTGAAAAATTGGACATTAATGTGGATACAACACATGGATATAATAGGAAGAAAAACATTGTACGACATGGGAAGAAAAACATGGCTCCAATGTGGAAGCAAAAGATGGCACAAAATGAGAAGCAAAACAAAGCACTGATGTGGCAGCACACATGGATGCAATACTGGACACTAAAATGGGACACTATTATGGACCCAAAATATGGTGCTAAATGGGATACTAATATGGATGCTATAGTAGACAATAAATTGGTCACTTTTGGGACGCAAAAGAATATTCTAAATTGAATGATATTGGGGATGCTAAATGGGATGCTATCTTTGGATGATAAAGTAGACAGTAAATTGGACAATATTTAGGACGTTATTTGGGACAAACTAAAGTAGATTGTAAATTGGACGATGTTTGGGATGTTTTTCGGGTTGCTAAATAGTATTCCATTTTAAATGCTTTATAATTTTTCCACTACATGCTAGGTGTTGGATATACTTAGGACACTCAATGGAGGAAAATTACACTAAAACGGGACACTAAATGGGATGTTAATTCTAAGTTTTTTGTAGTGATTAAAGTGGGGAAGAAATACATATATATTAATAGGCCAAGCTACCCATGGAAGGGTCACCAGAACTACTCTTCACCATGATATAATTGATGTGTAATGTTAATTTGTTTTTAACTCTTAGAATGTTTTTTTTGCTTCATTTCTAGAGTGATTATTTGGATTTTTTATTTTTTTTTTAGCAAAAGCATCCTCAAAGATAAGTTGAATCTAATCTTGATATCCGATGATTTATGGAAAAAACGGTGGAAGTTTTTAAAACTTTATAAAAATAGTTTATTGGCATGCTCTCCCATGATCATCAAGGATAATTAAATAATTCAAAATAAACAAAACAATATGTCTCTAATTGTTTTAGACAATTCTGTGAAATCGATGAAGTAGAAATGGACATTGTATTAGAGAATTAAATGGATGATTTTTTGATTGAGTACAATAGTTGACCCTAATGTTCATGAGAAAACTTTATTACAATATTGCAAATGGGTTAAAGATGAAATAACTAGAAAAAAAATTTGTATAGGAAATAAATACTCGGTCTATCACTTGTGATATTTAAAAGTTCAAGATGGTTATTTCTATGGTGCCCAAATAGTCTTTGAAAAATATGTTATAGAGATATACAAAATTCCACCAAATCAGGTTGCACAACTATGCACTTTCCAATGTGAGGAAAATCAAACAAAATCACTAAGAAATAAGAGGAAGCGAGAGGAAGATGATCCTAAATTTTCTAAGAATGTCACAAATATATTGGATATATGTATTAAGTCAAATGAAACTATAGTGGAAATTGATGAAATTGGGTCACAAAGTTATTTGTTGATGTAGCTATCCCTTTCCATTATGGAATAGACTAATCAACATGATCTCTCTTCAACCTGTATTTTGTAAACTTGTTATTATTGTCATTATTAGTTTTTTCTTGTTTCAATATAGAAACATGTATCTTCATTTTTCTAGTAAATATCTATGTTGTTTGGGAACCAATTGCACTTGAAGAATAGAATAGAAAAGAAAGAATAAAAAAAGGAGTAAATATTCCAAGATGATGGGTGGTGTTTAAAGATAGTGCTACATCACTTAAGAACAACACATTGTGATAATAACGTAATAATGCATTACTCAACATAAAAAAAAAAAAGATCATGAACATAACCCATAGGGTCTTCCTTTTATAGTCTCCAATTATAACAAAATACCTTTAAGTGAGGATGATCTGCTCCACAAATAGGGGCCATTAGTTCTAACCGTAAAATATACAAACACTAAGAAAAACGTAATAAAGTACCCATCCAATTGAATTTATAGAGATTATTCAATTGATTTATACAGGGGAATATCTACAATAAAATGTTGGAGAATTCTATTGAAAGGGGAGACCACCCCTAATTTTAATATGAAAATGGATTGGGATTATCCAAATGTTATCAATTTTTGATATGTCAACTTCTAAAGAATTCAGTTTTCCTTTGAGACAACATGTGTTTCCAAAATAAAGGACCCAACACTTCTAGAATCACATCCTTTACACACATACCTCATTTGAATTGGTAGTTCTTTAATTATGTGTTGGACATAGATTTGTTTGTTATATGAAAATTTCTAGAAGAGAATGGCTAATTTCAATCATGGATATTATTTCTCAAGAAATGTGCATAAAAAATATTTATAAAAAATATTGCATTGATCGGCAAAATTGTTAGGTTAATTTTTTTAATATTCCATATAAAACTTATATACTCTTGTTTTAAAAGATAATTTTTTATTTTTATTAGTATTTTCTTTTTATCTACTTTCTTTTTTCATTGGGTATTTTTTAATCCCTAAATTTAGTTGTAAATATAGAAATGAAATGAAAAAATATTATAATAATAATGAAAATCTTATTGAGATGATGAGGGTGTTGTTGTAAATATAGAAATGAAATGAAAAAATATTATAATAATAATGAAAATCTTATTGAGATGATGAGGGTGTTGAATATTCTACTAAGAATTCCAATTCAAATATGGATGATTAGGATATGGTGAATGATAGAAGGAAGGTAATTTTTTATCTTTAAACCAATGGCATTCATAGCTTAAAGATTGCAAATTGTTTTCAAGGGGCATAAATTGGCAATTCATATTTTTATTTTTTAAATAGTGAAAATTGTTTTCCATGGGTATAAATTGGAAAATTTTGGTGGATTGTCCATAGTACAAAAATTTCTTTCCAGAAAAAGTTTTCCCTTGTGTTCTCACCACTATGATATGTTACAGAATAAGCAGCTTCGTTTTTTCTGACCTAGTTGTGAGTGATCGATTTTATGAGGCGAAAAAGGTTTTAGATGATTTGGATATATTAAAGGATAATGATTAAGTAAAGTATTATTATTTTTCTTCTTGATATAGGGTCTAGCTCGAGTGGTTGTGGGATGATGAGTTTAGTAAATATCTAGCGCTAGGAACCCATTAATCCAGACTAATTTGTGGGTGCATGGCGTTGGGCGTGGCGACAAGGAAATTCAACAGTTAGTGGGTAAAGGTAGGCAATTTCTCTTCTAGTTTATAATCTCATTCTATCCCATCCAGGATAAGGCTATAATACCTTCCATATTCCCACAAGCTTATAGGATGTGTTAGAAAGTAAACAACCAACTGCTCTTTATGTTACACTTTGCCTAGCCCAGTAAGTCAAATTAGGTCTTCCTTTATATATATCACCCTCCACTTCGTTAATTGGGGGAGTCATGGTAAATTATAAAACCATCCATTTTTTCTAATAACACTCACTTTCTTTGTGTGTCAGTGAATAAATATGTCTTGGCGGGATTATGTATTGTCCTTGGTGGTGGAAGAAGTTGTCCTTAGCGGGTGGGATTGCATGTTTTCCTGATTTATTAGGGGGATTGTCAAGCGAAATTTATGATAGTAATTTCAACATAAATTATCAATCCAGGAAGATCGTAAACTTAGAGGCGAAAAAAAAAATTGCAGGATCAGAGTGACACTAACCTATTCTAATGCTTGAAAAGGAAAACACACATGTGACTGAAATCTAAGAAAACATATGATTAACTTCATTTAAGAAATCATGCGACTAAATCTAAGAAAATACATGCAACTGAATTTGAACCTAGTTTACGAAAGCATGAAATTGTGTAACATAAATTTAACTAAGAAAGCATAGAATAGCATGAAATAAACTAATCCAAAATAATTAACATGGGACATGTGAGCTCACATAAAATCAATACTACTATTGCATAACAAAGAAATCAATATCAACATGGAGAAATGAAAATGCTTGTATCAATCCATTACATAATTATCAAATCTCAAATCCATGAATAATTCTAAAAGACATACACTATTTCTCTACTTCCATACCACTAAAGAGGCCTCCTCCTAAATGAGGAGAGGACCATCTTATTTATACATGAATGCTTTGGATAAAAAGATGAACAACTCATAATTACAGGTCCACTTTTCTCTCAACCTATCCCTTCAAATCCTCCATAATATCTTGGATAATATATTCTATCTTCATGATCTTCTCCCTTGAATATGCTTGAATCATTATCCCAAATATTCTTCCAATCTTCAAAGCTTGAAGATGAAATTCAAATTTGAGGCTAGGTGGTGATTTTTGACTTTGTTAAACTCTTCATATATGTCTTAAAACATCATAAAACTCATCCAACTTTGAGATATAATGAAAGTATGTTAATTTTCTTAATATTTAACCACAAATTCTCTCAAAATGCTTACAAATAAACTAATTTGGAAAATACAAGGTAACCCATATTTATTTATAAAAATGACATAGGGAATGGTTAATGGAGTGATGAATAGGGATGAGTGTGAGGAATACTGAAGGATAAAAAAAGATGAAAATAAAACATTTGGGCGACCAAACATTCCCCCCCAACTGAAATAGTTGCATGTCCTCATGCAACTGTGCATAGACGTTTTTTAACTTTGGCTTTGCATGACAATGTTTTTAACAATAAATTATCCCATGATGTGAAATACATAAGTAGCAACTGATTTTACTTATGGTTGGTTCTTGTGTGACAACCATGATAAATGTTGGTTCTTGTGTTAACAACATTTATTCGTTTTTATGGCTGCAATACATAATATTTGAAAGTATATATACACTGGAAATGATAAGCCATCAATGTACATTTTCTTCATGTTTATGAATCATGCCAAAACCAGATCAAATTGTAACAAAATGTAATTTGGAAGAGACGTGTTGGTCAATGGTAAATGGGATGATGGTATGTGTAAAATGGAATCAAAACGGTAATGAATATACAACCCCCCCCAACTGAATATGTTTTAATTTTATGAAAATGGGAAAGGTAATGTAACATGGCAATGGAATTTTCCAAATTCATTCATTTTCTAGCATTTAAGGAATTACATGGTAAAAGATTAGAAAACAGCATACCTCTACTTACCCAAAAAGCTGACTGTGCAATCGGGATGTGCCTGATGTTGTTGTCAGATCATGGACTGTGAAGTGAAGGAATCTGAAATGATTGGTTGTATGAATCAAATATGAAGTCTAAAAGTGGAACTCTGGTATTCTCATATAGCTGGAAGTATGATGCAAACTGTTGATGGATTCATGAAAAGCATATAGTCTTCACCTGCTACAAAACCCGATGGTACAATTCTTACCATGCAAATAAATGTGTTGATGTCGAGCATGGAAATAATTCATTGTATTACCGTCCATAAATGGATGCTGTTAACCAATGCGAGGCAACTCACCATTGATGTCAATGAGTGCCAAGGTACCTAAATACATCTTGCGAAGTGCGAGTAAATGAGCTGATGTCAAGCCACTCACAATATCTAACGATCAAGGGAAATTGATGTATTCCCATGACTGTTAGTGAGAGAACTTGCCATTAAGTCATGAAATCATCAAGGTACTCAAAGGGAACTCTAGTCTCTATCCCAGATAAGGTGCTGAGGTCGATGGGTCAAGACTTGTTGAAAGGTGTGCCTTAAGGAATCCCACATCAGTCAACGTGATTTGTACAAAGTGATTGGTAGGACTATAGATAAAGGATCTCACAGTCGAATAGTTTTTATGACAATGATATCAAGGCAATGTAGTCATGGGAAAGGAAGTTGAATGGTTTTATTTATGAAGCAAAAAGATGGACTAAAAATAAGGAAGGAATGTATGTGACTCAGAAAGGTAAACATACGGGAAGTCAGGATGTGTAAGGCAATGAAAGGTAGACTTCAACATGGATCACTGATGATCTTTGAAGGAAAAGGGTAAATAATCATGTCATGACACAAATTCTTTTTGAAAGGCTTCTTAAGAAAAAAAATGATGTGACATATGCGATGGAAACTCAATTTTTTTAAGGTGTCAACAAAGTATGTTTTTTTTTTGAAAATTTTCTGTGATTCTTTGAAAATCACTTATGCATGAACAAGGCTTCTTGATTGGCTCAGAACCTGCAAAAGGTTAGCACTAATCCTGAAGCAAAATTGTAAGAGCAACGAAAATGCAGGAAAACTCTGTGCTTAACAAACCAAGTCAAAGAAAATAAATGAAATGCATTTATACCTGAAGGCGGTAACACATGTTAACCAATCCTCTTTGTCAAATATTTTTTTGAGCGACTCATGAAAACAAGTTAGCGTAAAGCATGAAATTTTGGTTTTGAGAAGATTCTGAGTCCATTTGCAAAAAAAAATTATGTTATTTTGTTTTTGAATTTTTTCTAAATTTTGTTTGTTTACCCAAAAATAAAACAAAAAAATATATTTTTATATATTTTTTTGTTAGTTAATATATATATATATATATATATATATAAACTAATTTTAATTTTAAACTGTTTTAATTGTTTTTTTCTTTTAATTTTGATAAAAATGTTTATTTGTTTTGATTTTGATTTTGATTTTGTATTTTGTATATTATTTTTATTATTTTATTGTTTTATAAACACACAAATAAATTAACAAATGTGTCTAACATTTCTCTCCTAATATCATAATATAACCCCAGATGCGGGTGTCCATTTGGAGATCATGACCACGGGTCCAGGTGACGAGGCACATAACTGTGCCTCCCCATCACCCTGTTGTCATCCCCTCCATGGTTTCTCTCATTAAACCGTGGAGGGTACATGGAGATCTCATCGATGTTGGATGGCACAGGGCTGTCATCTCACAGTTGGCTCATCTTAATGAGTTGTCTTGTTCGACGAGCCATCACTTCAATTTCTCAAGGCTCTTGACTCTTTGTCACCCTGTTCATTTTCTCCTTTCTCCCCATCGAATGCACTCTTCCCATCCTCTGCTCCTTACTACCTCTCTACCACTGGCTTCTCTACTCTCCCTCTGCCTCTCAGCCATGTCGCAATGCCAGAGAGGAACTCCTCACTGAGGTCATGTTGGGAGAGGAATCCATACTCCACATCCTGTTCCATTCGATGCTCAGGAAAGAAGCGATGATTTCGACCTTGAAATCCCTGACTCTCTTCGTACCATTATCAACGACTGGGAGGACGAGCTCTCAGGCTCCCTCACAGCTGCAGGTCGAACCCCTAAACATGGTAGAAATTACTGGGTTTTCAAGAACCTTTTGGTTCGTCTTCTGCTCCGCTACTCCACCCAGCCTCTCCCCGAAGCCGTCCCTCCCCCTCCTCTAGCCCCTGCAGTATTACCGGTTCCTTCTGACCCTCCTGTGTCCACTCCTGCACCCACCCCCCTTTGGTTCCCATGGACTGTGAACCCTCCCCCCTCCCTACGCAGGTCCACATGAAGACTATCTCATCCAGCAAATTCACCTTCAATCCTGCTTCTCTTATGAAAACCAAGCTCCTCCTAGTCAAGAAGCCTCCAACAGCAGCAAGGAATGAAGACGGCAGTAGCAGCAGCGAAGAAACTTCTAGTGGTGAAGATGCTTCCAATGACAGTGATCAACCAAGCGAGCCAAACTCCACAAGCTTCGGGACTCCTATCCTTGAGGAGTTGTATTTCAAACCTTATCCAGGTTTCATGTTTTCAGGATTCTCTCTTTTTGTTATGCCTCAAAAATTCTAGAATTTTCATGTCACAATTTCCACACTGTTAAACATATATTTTTTGTAAAAGAATTATATCTCTTATTTTTTGGATCTCGTAGAATTTTTTTATTTGTCTTTTTCTCTTAGGAAGGATGAACCTCTACTCCTGTTTGTTCCTCTCAACGCGAGAGATTCTATGCTCTGTAACACTTTTTGTACCATTATTATCTTTTTCAATAGAATATTTCATGAACTTACAAAAAAATCAAAATATAGCATTTCATAAAAGAAATATTACCCAATCAAACTACATGACTGTAGCTGCATTCATTCTCCTTTAATCATAATCTCCAACGTGTAGTTTTTTTTTTATAAAATATGTGAATTCCAAGATCGTGATCTGTTTTAATTACTTCAAAGAAAATACATTAACATAAAGGGATGTGAAGAAAATACAATAACAAGGGACTTGAGAGGATCCCTTTATTCTCTAAATGGCAAAACAATGAAGTAAGAGATCCGTGTGCCTGATACAAAATACTGTGCCACTCGTCCAGAAAATAATAACCTCCACAAAATCCATACCCTAAATGTCATATATGATACGCCAAATATATTTTAGATGAAAATAGTAATCGCCTCTCTCTATATATCATAAAAAAAACGAATCAAAGAGAAAATGTAGTATATCTCAGTAAACCTGAGAGGCCAAAAAAGTGGGATGAATGAGAGCATCCCAGCAATGAAGCTCATCAGTCAAGTCGCAAGATCGCGGTGGGGGAACTGTAGACTATAAAATGGGAAGGATATCCCTATTCATGCAGATCCCGTTAATGGCCAGGCGACTCTCTGTTCGCAATCGTTGAACTCTTGTTGATGGAGGTTGGCTCTACTACTATTTTGATTCCATCCATTTGCAATGATGGGAAGGGTTGTGCCATTATTAGTTATCTCATAATGCATACGACAAGGATTCGGTCGAATAACAAGATAAAGGTGATCGCCTTGATGGATGCGTAGGAAACCTAGTTTCCTGTGAGGTCATCCATAGGGTTATCCATGGCCTATTCGTTTGGTCCAGATTCATTAATGGTTACATTGTTATTTAACTAGAATCTTCTAGCCACGCGGGTGGTTCTAGTATCAAAGCAAGCTGTGCCATGTCGCAAGGGAGATTGCACTCGCCTACGATAAAAGACAACTAAAACGCCCCATTTTTTCGGCCCCTTTTTTTATGAAAACCAGTCAAAATCTTTCCTCAAAATTGTTATTTCTACAATTTTGTAATTTTAGCTATTGTAGTCGCCGGTCCTAATTTAAATAATAAATTTTAAAACTACCCATGAAGCTGAGCACTCTAAATTACAATTTTTTTGGTTAGCGCTTAGATGACAGTAAGTCAACTTGTCTTATGACTGCTGCGTGCGTGGGTTGTGGTGTTATTGTGCACATCACAACTACTTCCATGATGATGTCACAATCATGCCACAACTATCTAACATAAATATTGCACATGCATAAAGATATAGGCATAAAATATTAAGATCAGAGGTCTAACCAAGTTACAATTTTTCCACAACTTCAACTAAAAAGAATGAATTCCCAAGTATGGACAAAGTGCTCAAGCCCGCACATAATTATGATGGATCAACCACAACTCTCAACAACATAAAGGAATAAAGGAAATTGAAGCAGCACCCGCATCCATTGTCGAGATGGAAGATGGTGTCGTTATCTCTGTTGCTCCCGCTCCCAGCATTATCATCACAGCGACCTCTACGTGGGATAAAATTTACAGATTATCAGTGTTCTGTGTGACGCACCGTTTATGGACGAATTCCCACATACAGTATACTGAGGACGTTTTTGCAGGGCTCGTTCTTACTCTCATATCTCTCTGCAAGCACTCCCCTATGTTGCTCAAGCTTCGGATTTCGTGTGTTTGGAATGGCATAAACACTATAACCTTGGCTGCCACAACCAACAAAACTATTTCCCGAATTCGATTTGTCTTTTCTTCTCTGTAATGTCCGATATTTATGGTCAACACAAATCCGAAGTAAGCAGTTTGTTGAACGATGTGAGAAAGGAATCCTACGAGTAATTGGAAGAATTTGATTAGATTGATCAGGGTAAAACGTCATAGGAGGCGAGGGAATGCAAGGTAGCGCCGCTACGCAACGAGCGCCTTAATTAAATTGATCATGATTGACGATCGCACCAACCGTTTAGCAGACTCATCGCTTCACGCTATGCATAAGTGCCATGATGATGAGAATAAACAATAGCGTACTGTTGCGAATCCTCCTTATTTAGGAGTGGTGTGCGCTAAACTGCTGTTCCCTTGTCGAGTGATTAGATTAATGATTAGAACTTATCCATCGGGGCGATATGTGTTTCCTAAAGGTCACACCCAATAAGGTGAAGCACCCTTCGGATCGGATATCACGCTTGCGGTGATATGATGGGTTGGCTTAATCCATTAAAAGCCACGACCTCTCGAAGATAGAATCTCAGGTTGTTAATGCAGCAGGTGCCCATCAATGGTTGTTACGCACAATTTCAACAGACCGAAATATGGACTACTAGATCTCACCAAACGATTATGTGGAGAATAAGGGGGAGAGAGCTTCCATGATACTACAAGTTGGCATGGGAATAACAGGAGATGGAGTGTGATCCCATGACCAATGTTCCCAAATAGATATGTTGGCCCTAAAATACTACACGAAATTCGTGCCTGGGACATGTAGAATATTTTGAATTAGATAATCCCCAATATTTTAGTTACGATGAAGAATTTAATGCTTCGTTAATGGTGCTTATTGGGGAACCGTCATTCATCCCGGGTCAAGGTTAGTCTAGTCTCGGTTGCAAAGCCCAAGAGATACAGGGGATTTCATTGAATTTCTTCTTTATGGTGGCTGAAAGACAAAGCGCAACAAGAAGATAGCTTCATTCATCATTCGTTGTTCAATCAATCAGATGTTTGGAACCAACGTGCTATCTTAAATGAAGCTCATCGTTGAATTGGGCATCGACGTGGTTTCGTGCATCGAAATAACGAAAGAATATTGACTATATCCCACCAACCATCCATTCGCCATTAGCGAGTGCATTCAATATCACAGGTGCATGTTTGTGATGCTAAACGTCTAGGACAGGACCAAGGGCAGTGATGCCATTATTGATATGTCAAAATTCTCTAACCCTGGGAATTCATAGTGCTATCTACGATCACTCATTGAATTTGAATTGGGAAGTGCTTGTTCCACTGGTTGATAAAGTGTATTTCACTGGCTTCTGCGACAACAAGGACAATAAGGAGGTCGAAGTTCTCTTTTACGAAATCGTTCCCTCTGCTGCAACTTAAACAAATGACCAGGCTGAAGAGCAATATGCCCAAAGTAATCACGGTCACCTCAATCTGCAGGTCGAAGGATAAAAATGAAGAATTGTTACAAATCGAAGGATAAATGCAATGTTACCTTTGGTTTTCTAGTGTTTTTGTAGGTTTTAATTCAAGGTCGAGGAAGTTAGCGATAGGATTGTTGCAACTTGAATGCTGGATGAACCGGATGAGACAATCAAACTATATGACAGAACAACATGAAATTCTGTTTGTGAAAAATGGTTAAATTTTATTTATGATTTATTATTTTTTTTATGTAAATTATGTTTTATTTCTATTAAAAATTACAAGGTTTCTAACTCAACCAATTTTTTTTCAACCTTTTATTGTATTATTTGTAAAGCAAAATTATAATGAAAACAATTTTAATTCAAATGAAATTAAGTAAATGGAGATTTTCATCAGGGTGTGTGCAAGAAGTTGAGGGTCTCTTTTGGCAAGTTAGATGCAATACAAAACTGAAAAAACAGGCATCCATCAACTTGATTGGATATTTTGAGACACTTACACAATGAATCTTGCGATCATTAAAAAACAAAAAATGTAGGAAATTGAATGACCTTTCCAAATATATATATTTTTTTCTATTGAAAATGCTGTTAACTATCTAAAGTTAGATAAATTTTAACGGGCACTTTTTATTTTTTGGACAAATTATAAGGTATATGTTTTTGTGGGTGCAGCCTCTCAGTGTATAAATGATGGAAAAAACTTACGAAAACCGGTATACGTATAGAGAACATATAGGACTAGTGCACGACTATTTTTCCAATAATAAAAATAATTTTTTTAATTTTTTTTTTAATTATCTAAGAGATCAAACCTCGAAAACGGTACGTCAATTGTGGGTGTAGCATTTGAATGTCTTAATGCAATTATTTGGAAATGGGTTTTTTATAGCATGTAGAGGTTGGTGTTCTTTAGTGCACCATACAATTTTTTTTTAAATGGTTGAGAAACGAAAGAGATATGGACGAAACACTACCAGTGTCTTTTTTGAGTTGAGGAGTGATGGCATAAGATAAATAAGAAAAAAATAGAAAAAATTATGTATTCTTGTTAAAATTTACATATTTAGAATCTGCAAAAAAAACCATATCTGTTTCTAAAATCTCATAAAAAATGGATGTGTGCAGCATAATCAGACGAACCGCTAAACACGAGCATATTGAAAATATGGATATAATGTTGAATTTGCCATGGTTTATCATACTCCAAGGCACAGGCATGTTGAATCCGAAGCAAAGTACAAAGCAGACACATAGGCATAGGAATTCCATGAAAGCATGGGTGGAGGCTCGGCCTTATCATTTGGAGGGAATAGATTTTTGAATTTAAACTAAACGCGAGCACGATTTAACAAGACAAAACGCGTGCATGTTATGTATAACCAAAACGCGAGCGCGTTTTGTGCACATAAATCGCGTGTGCGTTATGTAAAACCCAAAATATCGTTCATCATCATTTTCATCTTCTTCATCATCTTCAACTTCATCATCATTAACAAGATCATCATCTTCAACTTCATCATCATCACCATCAACATCATGAACATGA